>JAKUCV010001307.1:18737-53529 GCA_028386065.3 Turnera subulata | reverse complement strand
TGTATTTCTTTGGATTTCATAACGTGTTTACCGTTATCTGAAGGCAGTGGTACTATACTTGTTGTTGTTGACAGGTTCTCCAAGTATGGAGTCTTTGTAGCCGCCCCAAAGGATTGTTCGGGTGAGGACGCAGCACGCTTATTCTTCAAGCATGTTGTCAAATATTGGGGAGTGCCACAAAGCATTGTGAGTGATCGTGATGGACACTTTACTGGACGGTTTTGCAGGGAGCTTTTTAAGTTGATGGGATCAGACCTCAACTTCTCTACAAGTTTTCATCCACAAACTGACGGGCAGACCGAGAGGGTGAATGCTTTGCTTGAGTTGTACCTACGGCACTATGTGAGTGCGAATCAGAGGGATTGGGCCAAGTTGCTGGACGTGGCATAGTTTTCCTACAACCTACAGCAAAGTGAATCAACCGGGAAGAGTCCATTTGAGATCGTGACGGGGCAGCAGCCGCTGACCCCTAGTGCGCTTGCGCAGGGATACACAGGTACAAGCCCTGGCGCATGGCACTTTGCCAAGGAGTGGCATGAGCAACGTGATCTGACCAAGAACTTCTTGACCAAGGCCGCCACGAAGATGAAGAAGTGGGCAGACAAGAAAAACGGCACTTGGAGTTCGAGGAGGGGGAGATGGTACTGGTGAAAATGCTACCGCATCAACAGAGGATTTTTCAAAAGTTACACAAAGGCTTAGTTCGCAGGTACGAAGGACCTTTTCGAGTTGAGAAGAGGGTGGGACGAACTGCTTACAAGCTGGAGTTACCCCGCACTGTTGGTTTTCATCCAGTTTTCCACGTAAGTTTATTGAAGCCTTTCCGAGCTGACAAAGGAGATGCCGACCGGAATGTGTCAAAGCGAGCACCTATCGCTGTGACCATAGCGCATGACAAGCAAGTGGAAGAGATCGCATTTCACAGGATGGTTCCACGACGTGGTCAAAACGCACCTCACTTGGAGTACTTTGTTCGATGGAAGGGATTACCGGAGAGTGAAGCAAGTTGGGAACGCGAAGATCATTTGTGGCAATTTCGGGATAAGTTGGAGGCATATCATGAGATGGCTGCGACGAGGGCGTCACAGAATTGAGTAGGGGAGAATGTCACGCACTAGGATTTCCAAGGCACACAGGAGTCCTAGTTTGAGTAGGTGTGCGTGTGGGCTGACCCATTCAGACTTGGACTAGGTTTGGCCACCTTGAGTTTGAGTAGGAGTGGACAAGTAAAGTAGAATTCTAGCCTAGGTAGGATTCCTTTTACTTGTAGGGAAAGTAAGCTGAAACCTTGCGGGATCTATTATAAATAGAATGCGTGAGGGGGAGTTGTTGGGCATGTATTGTTGTTGATGTTTATTAATAATAATACTGAGTCTTCTCCCACATTATTGTGTTACCGATTTCTCTATCTCTTTTATTCGTGTGATTGTTGTTAGGTTGACAAGCCTTTGGCTTGACCGCACGGGCTGTTGCTGCGCATCTTCTCTGTGCCTGTGACAATTTGCAGCTGGTACTTGGTCACACCTTTCAAATAAATGTGTCTGGCAATTGACATACTAATCTTTTGCAAATGAATCATCTTTTGAACTTCAGGTTCATACTAACTTATTTAAGGATCAAAAATTAGATATTGATAAAGTATTTTAATAATCTCTTGATCCAGCTGTTTATTTTCTCCCCCTGATGTTGGGTAAATACTATTATAAAATTAACAAATAAATCTCCAATCTTTAGTCAAGAGTTTCAATTACTTTTGTAATTGATGGAGATTTATACCCAACGTGGATTCCCAATCTTCTTTAAGGACCAACTTTACTATACTGTGGTGGAGCATTTTATATTGTACAATCAATGGTCCGAAGATGGGAGATACTAGGTACGTGACCAATAATCAATTAAATGGGGAGATCTTTAATCATCATGTTGGCTTGATGCACTCAAGTGTTGCTGCATATAAAATTCTATTTTCTCAAACAGTAATATTTCATCAATGGTCCTGCAATCAATTATCAATGTTCCCCCAGATCTATTTGGGTTTATTTCCAATGATATACATTATCCATTGAAGAAATGTACCAGCATTATCTAGACATATAGTCTAATAACATAAGTAGGGTTATGCACCGGCAAGTGGCTTAATCATTAAAATAAGTGCGCACAATGCCAACTTGCGTCACACAATGGACCATCTAGTCGATGCATCGTAAAAATTACCTAAATGGTCAACACAACGGATTTATCAGTCTGCCTTCATATCCCAGAATTAATCCCAAACTTGCTGGTCTAGGCCAATCTCATCTTAGGAATGCCGTATTATTAATTTCGCAGCAAACAAACACATGGAAATTCATTGATTGTAAAAACTTCTGGTTTTTCAATGAATGACTAAATAAATTTTGTGCATCATTATTGATCCAGGATGGCCCAACCGGTCATGCCAACACAATAAGTCCATGTACCAACTCCAAGTTGGTGACAGCTTTAGGCTGCTATTTATGTGCCAACTTCAGGCTGGATATCTTAGGAAAATTATTTATCAGCCAACTTCTAGTTTGATCTCAGCTTCGGGCTGTATAAACTTGTGTATTTAAACACTTAAAATTGCTAGCTTCAGGCTAGTGCATTCTAGCTTCTGGCTGGATATGGTAAGTTTATTAACTTAGATTGCTAGCTTCAGGCTGCAATATATGTGCCAATTTTAGGCTTATATATGCCACTTATGTCGGAAAAGATCAGAATTATTTAACAATAATTAAATGTGGAGGCAAACTTTTCCAAAAACAGCTTTGGAGTTTTGTGAAACCGAAAAATTTTCAGGATCTTTTCGGAGATAAGTGAAAGGGTCCACATTTGGAATACTGACACCTGGTTGTCTAAGCTCAAGCTATAAAAGAGGGCAGAAATATGTGTTAAAACATGTAGATTCAGAAAAACCACAGAGAGATAAAAGAATGCCTTCCCCAGCAACTGTCTTCTTTGTTGAGGGTGCCTCCCTAGGGAGGAGAAACAGGCTAGCATATAGCATGATGAATGAACAACAAGAGGAGTTATCGAGTGAACTCGCAAGAATTCCTCGTTTAGTTTTTGTTGATGAACAATACTCATCCAGGTTCTTTGTAACTCCTATGGAAGAAACCTTCTTCCTAGAGGACCAAGGCAATTTACGAGCTTCCTATTATGGCTCAGCTAACTCTATTATGTTTTTCATATCTGATAGACTGCAGGAGTTTCTGCTAGAGCCATCTTGCCAATTTCTGAATCAAAGCAGCTATTATCAAGTTTCCATGATGGCTCGGAGTGTCCCGAGGGTTTTTGGGTTACCGCCTACATGGCCCAAGGTACGACTTTTATTATGGAATTGCAGGGGAGTGTCCAGGCGGTCCCAAGATTTCGTGCGTACCTTAAGGGACCTGAAGAATCAGTACAAGCCCAACATGGTACTGACTACTGAAACCCTGTGGCAGCCTAAAAAAAATCATGGAGTAATACCACTCCTTTTTTCTCCAACAAATCGGTTTGAGCTACCTGGAGAAAACAACATGGGTGGTATGTGGTTCTCCTGGAACGACAGTGTTAGGGTCAACATCAATAACGAGGCCCAGAGTTTTAGGGCCAATATTGTACCCAATCGATAAATAATTTGTTCTGCTTATGTATGAGAATAATTCTTCTATGTGGATGTTCTCAAGTAGTGAATCCCTTATGCAATAATAATATGCATATTTTCCTTTAGCCTTGCCATTGTCATAATCTTTATGGTCATAATAATTCCTTCCATGTCTTTGGCAACAGGCACAATCATAACTAACTGTCTCATTCGCTTCAGGGAATGGAGCAGAATCGATTTAATGGGATATGTAACAATTTCTTTAATTACTAGATCATAGTTACACTTGTGTTCTTCATAGTATAGGTATGCAACAGTATTCACATACAGTTTTCCTCTGCCCCTTGAATGCTGTTGCATTTTTGGGTAGGTGAAATATTGCTCTTCAGGAGCACATTTAAACCTATGCTCTTACGAAATATATCATTGCATTGTCTTCAGGACAAATTCCAGGGTCATTATACGAGAAACGACAATATATAGAAAGAATTAAACAGTAATAAAAATAAACAAAATGTAATAAATATAACAAAAATAATAAAATTAAACATTAAATCAATGAATATATATTGACTTGCATCTTCAGGGTAAGCAAGAATAATATTTCAATATCGTGGTCATTATCTCGACCAAACATGGTTTACATTTGTCCTTCAGGGACACACATTTCTTTAGGTGCGTACACTTGTATTTAAATTTCGTGAGAAGAACCATCTTCTGGTGGTCATTCAATGTCCAATTTCTGGTGGTCATATAAATATTTGCAGGACCTTTTGGCAGTAAGACTTCCGGTCTTTGCTGCATTTTCCTTTTATTTGAGTCTTCTGGATTCTTTCTTTTATTCTTCCAGACTATTTAAATGCATTTCAGCATTTAATGCCCATGATAAATTTCTTCCAGAAATTTTGACGGCCTCCAATTCAAGTAACATAATAAAAACTTAATTGAAATAAATAATCAGGGGCCTTTTATTAATTACCCTAATTAAAATAAATGACAGAAAATTATAAGTGATGGGCCTTAAAAGAGCCCAAGCAAAACATAAATAAAATTTCAAAGCGAGAATTTAAATGCGGTGGGCCCATTTAATAGCCCAATCAGAAATTAAATAAAAACATAAAATATGCTTACTCGATAATTCTTTCAGCAATAATATATAATATATCGTAATAATACCCGGTTACTATTCCGGTATATATATATATATATTTTTTAATTTCGTTTTTCCCAATTTTTCTTTATCCCAATAATAAACATAATGTGTATATATATATATATATATTCTGTTTTTTTTCTCATTTTTTTCTTCTTTTTTTTTACGGACTGGGCCAGAAAATTCAGCCCAGGGACACAGGCCTAGGTGTAGGCTTGGTCCAAGGCCAAGGGCCCAGCAAGGGCCTGCCAGGTCCGGCCCACACCAGCCCAGACTCGCCCCGGCCCATAGCAAAACCTTGCACGACCCGCGACCCGACCACGATCCGTCCGGGTCATCTTCAACCCGTGGTTGCAGTGGCGGTGGCGACGAACGGCGATGAGGCGGGCGGCTGTGACACGGGGAGCGAGGCGTCGAGGCATGGGCGGCGGCTGGACGACGCGGCACACTGGAGGAGGAGGAACTGGCCAACAGTCGGCGCGGGCAGGGGGAGGATCCGACGGGTTGCTCGTCGGGTCTTCCTTTCTCTGTGGCGCGTCGGACTGCGGGAGCAGATGGAGGCGGAGTCAGCTGGTCGGCGACGTCGAGGGGAACACGCCGGTGGTGGCGGTGTCCCGATTGGTGGTGTGGATCGTCTGGTGGTGAACAGTAACCGAGGGTGGCCGAACTGTTCACCATCTTCATCGTTTTTTTTTTTATTTTTTTCTCTTTTTCTGCTCTGCTCGTGATGGAACTCGGTTAAGCTCGGGTAGAGAACGTTATCGTGCTAATAACGTGTTGTGAATTAATGGTTAGATGGAGAAGAAATTGATGAAGAAGGAGGATGAACAAAGAGAAAAAGGGAGGTAGCAGAGCTTGGTATTCTGCTCTCAGCTTCATTTTCTTCATTCATATATCACATATATATACAAGAAAAATTAGGTGGAACAGTGTCACGCATAGTGACATCCACGTTTATTTTACATGTTTTATAACAATATGATCTGTCTTATGCAATTTTATATTTACTTTTATATCAATAATTATTAATTACAAAAAATAATCGTGCCATGCATTATAATAATCACGTGCATCGCATGTGAATAAAAACTAGTATTATACAAAAGCAACAACTAGAAAAGTTGACAAATTGACTAAATTACCCTTAATTAATTAATTAATAATTTATTATTATTTTATTGACATTGTTGGATTGTGTCTACTATCTTAACATTAAAGTAAATAATTTTTTAGTTGATTGTCAATTAGCATGTTTAAAATAGATCACAAATTCGTTGGGCCACTTCTTATGTTTCAGATCTTGTATTGCATATAATCATTTTCTTAAACGGGGCCATCTTTACTTTATATTAATGGGCCTTAACTTTTTTTATTTTTCCTCCAAGCCCATATAACCTTTTTAACTTTTGTTATAAACATATGATCGTTGGGCTCGTTTTATATTAATTTGGCTGACCTATATTGATTGAACTAGGGCCTGCATCAAAATTTCCACCTCTCACTTTTTGGTGTGACGTCCTCTTGGTAAGTAAGAAGGAGAAAGGTTAGCCTTTCGGTTCAAAGGCAGAATATGCATGGCAAGAAGAAACCCCTTAACGGCTCTTTTCCTTGCTTTGTTGTGTTTGTTGGAAATGAGACAACAGCAAGTAGTAGGAACTAGCTGCACAATTCTGGAAATTTTTCTGAAAATTCAAGAATACTTAGAATACTCAAGAACACTAGATGATGAATTATGATTCTGACCAAAATGGTTGTTGTATTTGTGATCAAGCAATCTTAATTATTCTCAAGGAACACTCAGAAAAGAAAATAATTGGTGTTTAACAAGTCTCCCAAAGAATCACTCTCAAGAACTCATGAAGAACACCAAGAACATTCAAACAGAAATTTCCAGAAATTTAAACTATCAATAAGGCACAAAGAACATTCACTTTGCACTATAAAACACACTAAAGAATGAGAAAACTGATTGGATTCTTTGTTCCTATTCCGATAGGATACAGGTTTTCTAATAAATAAACAAAAAGATGAGCAGCATACTTATAGCTCAAAATTGTAGTCTAACAACATCGCATTTAGTTAAGACTACCTAATTCAGTCTTGGCATGCCTGGACATAATTAATTAAGCATGCTAATGCTTCTCTTTCCCAAGACTTAACAGCTAACAAATTCAAATTAAAATAAACATAGCATTAAAGACAATCTTCCAACAAAGCATTAAAGACACACATGCTGGAACACAACTTGCATTCTTTCCTCTTTTTTCAGAAAAGAAACAGCTCATCAAACCTTCAATAATCAAGACAATAGGTCAACTTTAACACTCCCCCTTGATCGGATTGTCTTGCACCTTGAGCTGTGATCTTAGGAACTCAAACCTTGGCTTTGGAAATGCTTTGGTGAACATATTAGCAAGCTGGAATTCTGAACTGCAATGCTCCACCAGAACCTCTCCTTCCTTCTCTGCTTCTCTAATCACATGATACTTAATCTCGATGTGCTTAGTCCTTCCATGATCAATTGGATTCTTTACCATGGCTACTGCAGATTTGTTATCAGAAAGAAGTAGAGTAGGCAACTCTTGGACTTGATTCAAATCAACTAACAATTTTTGGAGCCAAATTAATTGATTGACTGCGGTTGCTGCAGCCAAGTACTCAGCTTCTGCAGTTGATTGTGCAATGGCTGTTTGCTTCTTTGATCTCCAACAAATGGCATTGCCTCAAAATAAGAAACATATCCAGTAGTGCTCTTCATATCTTCTAAACAACCAGCCTAATCATTGTCACAATATCCCACCAACTTGGCATCATCACTTGCAGTAAAATGAAGTCCAAAACCAACAGTTCCTCTAATATACCTCAGGACCTTTTTAGTTGCTTCCGCATGACTCTTCTTAGGCTTTTGGAGGAACCTAGAGAGCATATTTGCAGCAAACACCAAATCTGGTCTTGTTACAGTAAGGTACATCAGACTTCTAACAAAGCTTCTATACTCCTTCTCTTCAGTGATCTCCTCATTTTCATCATTCACAATCTTCACATTTGGAGTTAGAGGTGTGCCTATAGGTTTGCACTCATCCATTTTGAACCTCCATAACACATCCACAGCATACTTTTGCTGTGAAATGAAGATTGAACCATGAACTTGAGCAACTTCCAATCCCAGAAAGTAGCTCATCGATCCAAGATCACTCATCTCAAATTCCTTTTGTAACAGCCCGGGTAAAAATTTTGGATTTTAACCGGACTGTAAAAGTCTTTTTACTGTGATTTACTGTTGAATTAATCTTGGGTAATTAATTCAAGGTAAATCGGGCGTCGTTTTTCGAAACTGAGAGTTTTCCCGCGCTCGCGATTTTTTTTTGTGAATTTTTCGGGCCTAAGTCGGTATTTTTCGGGTCCCGAAATTCTCGGAAAAATCACACCGGAAAATAACTAAGGGGGTATCAGTTATTTTCTGGTCCGGACCGGACTCGCTCCAGATAATTGCATTATTGAAGCTCACATGTCAAATAGTAAAAAAAAAACAGTTTAAAGCCGGTGAAGAAGAATGGGGGGAGGAAGAGAAGAGGAAAGAAAAGAGAAAAGAAAGAAGAGAAAAAAAGAGGGAGAGAAAAAAAAAGAAAAAAAAAAAGAAGAGAAGAGAGAAATCAGGAGAAGGAAAATAAAAATAAAAAAAGAAGGAAAAAAAAAAGAAACAAAATTAGATAGAAATCGGAAGAAAAAAAGAAAAGAGAGAAAATTAAAAAAAAAAAGAGAAGGAGGAGGAGGAGCCACCGCAGCCGGCCACCACCACCAACGACCACCTTCACCACCTGCCGTCTCTTCTCCTCGTGGTCGCGCCGCCCTTCCGTCGCCAAGCCAGCCGTGCCGCCGCTTGGACGAGACGCCGCCACCGCCCTTGGACGAGGAGGACCCGACTCGGATCCGTCCCCTTCCGCTCGCGTCGCACCGCCGCACCACCAGCAGCCGCCTCGCCCGCGTAGCGCGCCTCCACCGTCGCTTCTCCTGTGCCTCGTCGTCGCCACGCCTCGCCTCACCATCCCGTGCCGCGCCGCTGTCGATTCCAAGGTGAGCAGCCCGGGTTGGTGACGACCCGAACTCATGACGGGCTGACCCGTTCTCTTTGGATCCGGGCGAGTTGGGTGGGCTGAAGCTAGCGGGCTAGGGCTTGAGGCCTTGGGCTGCTGGTCTGGGCCTAACACGCCTGGGCTGGCTGCCTTGCTGGTCAGCTCCTGCGCCTGGGCTTTAGCTTGGGCCTTGGGCTGGGCTTGGACTTGGCCCAGTCCAGATAAAAAAAAATAAATAAATAAAATATAATCTGGTTTTAATAATTATTTCCTTACACTAAATAATTTTTGGAAAAAAAATTATATACATGATTTAATTGGAAATATTTTGGGAAAATATGAGATATGGAAAATAAATAATATTTATGCATACGAGAATAATTTGGGAAATATATGTATGTGTATTTATAAATTCGTATTTATTTTCAGAAAATAAGTTATATAATTATATTCTCTGAAAATGATTTTCCTAAAATAATAATATTTAGTAATTAAATTTTGGCAAGTATAACATTTTATGAAAATAACTTTGGGATAAATATATATAAGTTATAATTCCTAGGAAAATTATGATGTTTATTATTTTGGAAAAGTATAATTAATTCATGAAAAATATTTTGAAAAGAGTTTTAATTAAAGTATGGTACCGAAATTATATTCGGATATACGTACGGTATAATATTTTCGGAAAAGATGACAATAAAGAATATGAACCGGGATGGGTTATTTCGCAGTTCTGGCATTATAGCATACCGATTATGTGCATTTATGTGTATATATTGCTTTGTTGTGTAGGTCTTGGATATCAGGCAGTTTCCCGAGGATCCGGCTTGGGACCGGACATTGTCTTCGGAATTGAGTAATCGGCCAAGGTGAGGATGGATTTCCTTCAATATGTGCCTGTATTACTCGTTTATTGTGTTTGTTGATTATTGCATTGTTGGATGTTGCATTTGTTGTGGTTTGATTCGGGATGTTTATCCCATTGTCTTGATTGTTGTCGGGATGTTTATCCCAGTATCTTGATTGAGTTTTCGGATATTCATCACTGTGTCTTTTGGGTATTAAGAATAATGGATTAAATAATAAAATGTGATAAGGATGTCGATCCTCGGTTTTGGATAGGGGTGTCTATCCCGGTATTTTGGTTAGGGATGTTGATCCCTGAGATTTGGTTTTGATGATGATAATTTAATTGTCACGTGATAAGTAGTGGTATGACTCGATGGTTTAAGACTATTTTGTGGTGGTCTTGACCTGGGATACTTGTGATAAGCATGTCTATGCTTGGGATGTCTATCCCGTGATTATTTTTGGGATGTCTATCCCTGGGTTCGTATTTTTAGGATGTCGATCCCTGGGTTCTCTTGATTTGGTCTGGCACCCGAAATATGTTGATAACCAGATCTGACCCCTAGCTTATCCGTGACGGGGCCCGGAAAAGATAAAATTGGAAAAATTGGATTTTTGTTTTAGTCTTTTCGGTCTTGGACCGGTTTTGGGTCGAGTTTTTGGTTTGATATGTATTTGGTGGTTTTTACCTGTTTTTGGGCCTTGAGTTATTATAGTTGCATATTGATTGTCTATCCATGGTTGGTGAGCACTTCGGACTCACCCCTCACCTGCGGGCTTTCATCCCGTAGGATGAGTTATTTGTTGTACAGGTTTGGTGCATTCCAGACAGGCTGTGGCGTTATCCCTTGGACAGAATTTGGATCCATAGTTTGCATCTATGTTGCATACAGTGTTTATGCGAGTTATTAAGTCTTCCGTTGTGCAGTTTTTTGATATTATTGGGCCATTGGGTCGGTTGAGTTATTATTGTTGTTCTTACTTTGGGCTGTTAAGCCTGGATTTCTGTTGTATACACTGTATGCTGGGCTTGGTATGGTTGGGTCGTCACAGTTCCGGCACGTGTTTACTGTGTACGGTAAATACGGGTCGGGGCGTTTCACCTTTGCCATCTCCAACTTGAATTTCTGAATCAATTGAGCGTCATTCTCTGTAATCAATAAATCATCAACATACAGAGACACAATCACAAGTTTAGAATTGTCAGACTTCACATAAAGTGTATGCTCATTCACACTTCTATTGAAGCCCTTTCTTCATGAAATAGGTATCAATCCTGCTGTACCAAGCTCTCGGAGCTTGCTTGAGGCCATAAAGAGCCTTGTTCAACTTGTACACATGATCCTCCTTGCCGGTTTCAACAAAACCTAGGGATTGCTTAACATAGACCTCCTCTTCAAGAATGCCATTGAGAGAGGCAGACTTGACATCTAGGTGATAGATTTTCCAGCCATTATGAGCCACAAGAGCAATGAGCAATCTGATGGTATCTAGCCTTGCCACAGGAGCAAAGGTTTCAGAATAATCAATTCCGGGTTCTTGAGCATAGCCTTTAACCACCAATCTTGCCTTGTATTTATTAATGCTACCATCAGGATTGAGTTTTACCTTGTAAATCCACTTGACCCCAATCACCTTCTTGTTGCAAGGACGGACAACAAGTGACCATATATCATTCTTTTTGATCATCTCAATCTCCTCTTTCATTGTTCTATTCCACTCATCAAATTGGGCAGCTTGATCATAACAAATAGGTTCTGAAATTACCAAATTGCATCTCTCGTACACATCTGCTAATGGCCTGACTTTCAAGGGAGGAGAATCTGAATCATAGTTTTCTTCATTCAAACTTTCCTCTTCATTTTGCATCTGTTCAACAATGGTTTCATGCCTTGTTACTTCATTTGACTCCCAATTCCAGAGAGCATCTTCATCAAACTTGACATCTCTGCTTGTCATTACTTGGCCCGAGACCACATTGAACACCCTATAGCCCTTTGATTGAGAGCTATAACCAATAAACACAGCCTTTTCAGCTTTGCCATCTAACTTCTTTCTCTTCACATCTAGAACATAAACATAGCACAATGAGCCAAACACTTTTAGGTGCTTCACTGTTGGTTTCACACCACTCCAAGCTTCAATTGGAGTCATATCCTTCACCGATTTTGTTGGTAACCTGTTAAGAAGGTACACTAAAGTGTAGGCTGCCTCTGCCCAAAACCTTTGTGGCATTTTATTTTCAGCTAACATACTTCCGACCATATTCATAATGGTCCTATTTCTCCTTTCAACTACTCTATTTTGCTGCGGAGAGTAGGTCACACTAAGTTGATGTTCAATGCCTTGGTTGCTGCAGAAATCTTCAAACTCAGAGGAAGTAAACTCTTTTCCTCTATCTGATCTCAACCTCTTCAAATTGCATCCACATTAAGCTTCTACAAGTGCTTTGAACTTTTTGAACACCATAAAAGCTTCAGACTTGCGCCTCAACATATAAATCCAGCACATTCTGCTGAAATCATCAATGAATAGCTGAAAATACAAGTTACAACCATTGGGAGGGGTCTGCATTGGTCCACTAAGATCAGTATGAACCAATTCTAGCTTCTCACCGGCTCTCCAATTTCCTTGAGCTGGAAATGAGTTCCTGTGCATCTTACCAATTTGACAAGGTTCACAAACACCTTCCAGCTCATTCAAAATAGGCAAGTCCCTAATCAAACCACTCATAGATGCATCCCTCAAAGATTGTAAGTTAGTATGACCACACCTACGATGCCATAAATGAGACTCATCTTGTCCACAAGTAAGAGCACTTTCAGCCACAAAATCCCATCTCACTGGAAAGCTACTATTCTCCATTTTAACTTTGCCAAGTAACTTGCTATCTTTTTAAACAATCACACAAAAATACCCTTGAATTCAACAACATAACCATTCTTGGCTATTTGAGACACACTAAGCAAATTCTGCTTCAAGGAGGGAATATAAACAACATTATTGATGTACTTGATACCTTGATTGGTTTTGACAACAACAACGCCTTTGCCTTCTGCTTGGACAATCTCACCATTTTCCATTTTGACCTGAGGTGTCACTAACTTGTCTAGCTCCTCAAACCATCTAGAGTCACAAGCCATGTGGTTAGTACACCCACTGTCAATAAGCCAAGTTCTGGAATCAGCTTTGCAATTTGGTGAAGATACCATCAGCATGAGCTCTCTCCTCTGAACTTCTTCTGTTTGCTGCGCATGTTCAGGTTGCACTTGGATGGGCTGCTCTTGATTTTGCTTCTTGGTTTGCTTGACTTTGCAGTATTTAGCAATATGCCCTGTCTTTTTGCATGTGTTGCACTTTTTGGTTTTCCAGCACTTACTCTCAATATGATTGAGTTTGCCACAAATGTTGCAGCCTGAATTTGCTGGTTCCTTTCCCTTGTCGATAAAAATCTGGTTTTTGCCTTCATCATTTGACTCAATTAAGCCAAATTTCTGCACTTGTTTCACTTGAAGAGCAATCTCAGAATCAACATCATCATCATCTTTAATCTTCATCCTTTGTTCATGCTCCAAGAGTGAACCTATTAATTCATTTACGGATAGAGTGGTGAGGTCTTTTGTCTCCTCAATCATAGTCACTCTTGCTTCAAATCTTCTAGTAACCGTGTTGAGTATCTTCTCCACTAGCTTTGAATCTGGAATCTTCTCTCCTTTGAGCCTCATTTGATTAGCAAGCCCTTGGACTCTTGATGTATATTCCTTCACCGTTTCTCCCTCCTTCATTCTGATCATTTCAAATTCCCTTCTCATGGACTGCATCCGGATTTCCTAGGCCTTTGTTGAACCTTGATACTGCTTTTCCAAAGTCTCCCAAGCTTCTTGTGCTGATTCGCAACTGACTATCAAAGGAAATACATCAGCAGATACAAGGAAAAACAAATAGGATATAGTAAGGTTGTGCTTCTAGAGATTCTCATTATAAGTCTTCAACTGATTTTGAAGAAGACTTGCAGGATTTTCAACTTTTTGAAAACCCTTCTCAATCATCTCCCATAAGCCATTTGCAACAAGGAAAGCTTTAACCTGGATTGCCCAATAATTGTAGTTCTCACCATCAAAGATTGGAGGAATTGGCAAACCTGTCTTGGCTGAAGGATTCATAGCTAGGACCCTTAAGATTAATTACACTCCGCTACCAATTGTTAGAAATGAGACAGCAGCAAGTAGTAGGAACTAGCTGCACAATTCTGGAAATTTTCCAGAAAATTCAAGAACACTTAGAATACTCAAGAACACTAGATGATGAATTATGATTCTGACCAAAATGGTTGTTGTATTTGTGATCAAGCAACCTTAATTATTCTCAAGGAACACTCAGAAAAGAAAATAATTGGTGTTTAACAAGTCTCCCAAAGAATCACTCTCAAGAACTCATGAAGAACGCCAAGAACATTCAAATAGAAAATTCCAGAAATTTAAACTATCAACAAGGCACAAAGAACATTCACTTTGCACTATAAAACACACTCAAGAATGAGAAAACAGATTGGATTCTTTGTTCCTATTCCGATAGGATACAGGTTTTCCAATAAATAAACAAAAAGACAAGCAGCATACTTATAGCTCAAAATTGTAGTCTAATAACATAGCATTTAGTTAAGACTACCTAATTAAGTCTTGGCATGCCTGGACATAATTAATTAAGTATGCTAACACTTTTCTTTCCCAAGACTTAACAGCTAACAAATTCAAATTAAAGTAAACATAGCATTAAAGACATTCTTCCAACAAAGCATTAAAGACACACATGCTGGAACACAACTTGCATTCTTTCCTCTTTTTCCAGAGAAGAAACGGCTCATCAAACCTTCAATAATCAAGACAATAGATCAACTTTAACAGTCTTCAACCTTTAGACTTCTACAATTTCTTCTTCCTCCATCTTATCTCCTAGATATTATCTAGACTTTTCAAATCCAAAGAAGCAAAGAATTTATGGATGTTTCTTGTCCTTTATAGAGAGCCAAGACAAGCCAGCAACCCCTTTGTGGGTTAGAGAAGGAAAGTACTTTTCCAAGTATACATACATAAGAGGAAAATGGAGAGGACCTCAAAACTTTCACCAATCAAGTCCTTTAGTCATTATTCATGTCGTATTATTGTTTCCAGCAGTGAAGAAAAGATTCTAGAAGACACAAGTGCATCAAAGAAGCATTTTGAAGATTTGGGTACTTGCGGAGTCCATTTTCTAAGTCATTTCCCACCATTTCTCAAGCCCTCTTTTGGAAAAAGGCTCTATCTGGTCCCACTGTCTAATAGATCCGTTGGGGGTAAAAAGACACAGATTGTCCCTTCAGTTCAATGAAATGTGACATCGTATCCCTTTCTGAAAAAAATCAAACATTGTGTCCCCCAACCTATTCATAATAAAACGAGCACATCCTTTCCACCACTTAATCCAGATTCACTAGTAGAGGGATGACACGTGGCTTGTGGGTCCCGGTCAGAGAAATTCTCATCCGAATTTTTTAAATTTCGTTCTTAATCCAATATATATTTTCTAATAAATTATTTTCCTTTTTCCCGAATTCGAAATGGCTTTTTTTGAAAAAAAATCCCATTAATGTGCTGCGGGCCCCACCCACGTGGGCTTGTCGGCCACACCGACAGAAGGAAGGATTTTTTTTGAACAAGCAGAAGGAAGGATTTAAGAGGGAATTTTGCTGCCCGGTTTTAACGATGTCATTTTTCTTAAATCGCAAAAGTATATACTTCAGCTCACATCGTTTCATTCCATACGGCATGCCTCGTGCCGTTTTCATCCTACTGCCTCGTTTAATCCGAAAAGTAGTGGGACCCAGGGTGATACAACCTATATGAGGGGGAAGGCACGCGCCCTGTGATTACGAAAGTGGTGGGGCCGTTAATATGATGGCGTTTGATGTTAGACGATGGAAACGTTGTTCTTCCTTGTCGTTTGGCATTAAATAGGACTGCTCTTATCTTTTTTATGGATCAGATTGTGGCCAGTTTTTTCCTAAGTAGTTAGATAGGCAAACGAACGATGAGAGTTAGAGATAACGGGGGGAGGGGAAAAGTATACCAACTGAAGCTTAGAGAACACACAATGAGAGAGAGCAAAGGCACGGGTACGCGAGCTCACTCATCGAACTAGAGAACTGGGGAGAGTACACAGCATTCAAACGCGTCTATAACTATTTGTTTGTGAACAAAGGCGCTTTGGTAGGGTCGGGTCGATTCCAACTATTGCGAGATTGGGGTCACAGGTCACTGTCGAGGTAAGTGGTTGTGCTTTTAAATTCCTTCGTTGTTGAATATGTTCGAGCACTGCAGTGTCAATGTTGGTATTTGATGGATGTGTGCTTGTAAAAGAGACATGTGCATGCATTGTATAATCGTACCAGTATATGTATATGAATAATTAAATTCAGGTGTGCGGAGTTGGCAGTGAAAGAATATTGCGCATGCTTTTCGAAAAATTATGTTTGTTGTGGACCTGCACTTGTCTTTCATTGGTTGTGGTTGTATGTTGTGGTCCTCCACATGCATTTGCTTGTTGTTGTATGTTGTGGTCGTCCTTCACTAACAATATTTAAAATAATACTTTTTTTTAAGTCTGGTGTTGCACTTTATTCCAACAGGTAGGTCATGGATGGTGAAGACTGTCCTAAAGTGGATGATGACCGTGCTAAGTTGTTGTTTTATATTGGAGGCAAATTTGTTAGGAACCCGAAGCTCAGATATTCGCTTGAGACTCCCATGGAGAGAAAGGCGGGCGTGGACAAAATTTTCTACAATGGTATTATTGTAATCTGTGGGAGTTTAGGTTTCAAGAATGTGTCTAAGACTTTCTACCATGTGCCGAAGAAAACAAAAAGGAAGGGGAGAGTGTGTGGGTATTTGCTGGATGAGGAGCTCGTTTTTGTCGAATCGGATAGGGATCTGGGCCCACTTTTTGACCTGTTGTGCAAGTACAATACAACAACATTTAATATAGAGTATGGGGAGGAGAAGCACTCGTATTGGGTGCTAGAAAACCCTGTGAATGTTGTTAGGAGGCTAAATATCCCACTCCCTCCTAATTATGCTCCTGATGAGGAGGAAAAATTGCAACCTGAGACATTTAATGAGATTGAAGAAAAGGTGCAACCACCTCCCGAGGCCGTAAATGAAGTTCAAATCCAACCAGCTATTGGTGGTGTAAATGAACTACGGTTGCAACTTAATGAGTTTGGTGGGGGTGATGAAGGTGACATAAATCCAAGTAGTGAAGTAGGTTAGAGTCAAAGTAGCAATCCACACACCGAAGTACTATATGAAGGCACTCCAGCTCATGAAGAGAAAGTAAATGACCATGGAAATGGTCAGACTGAAGTTGTTGCCTAGGATGTTGGCCCTAACCAGGCTGAAGGTGTTGTCAATGATGAAGGCCATATGCGTGCGGTGAATATACTAGCTGAGCGGGAGCTGGCGCAGGACAATTTGGATAATGCGTGGGCAATTGTTGATAACTTTATTGACAATGAAGATGATGAACTACAAGAGTATAGAGCAAAAGCGAGGGAAACTGTGGGCAGAAATATAAGAGAAAGAAGGCATAGAAGATCTACACCGGAAGCTGCAGCAGAGAACGGAGCAGAAGCTGATGATGAAGGCGGCGTTGCTGATGAAGTTGCTTTTCGATATTTGGCTTTATTATACTATGTGTGGTTTTCTATTATCTCCTTTGCATATTATTTGTGTTCATTGTTTTGGCTGATGCCAAAAGGGGGAGATATTTGTTGTTGTTAATACTTGGTTAAACTTTTGAATGTTTTGTTCCTGCTGCAATATTGTATGAATATACTTCATGTAGGGAGCGACGTTTGGCTAAGTGAAACCGCCAAATGAGACTATTGTGCACTTATAATGCAGGAAAATTTTTGCTTTATGTAAAAGCCAAATAATATGATTGTGATATCACTGAAAATATTATTGCGAGATATATTGCAGGATATACTTAAGTGAAAAATTGAGTATGAATGTGTATACTATGCTTCTATGCAGGGGAGCTATTGGAAAAATTCCATTAGCAAATTTTAAAGTATACTGTGCATATACACAGGGGCAGCATCTGGCTGAATGTATGACCCAAATGAATGCGTTATGAATTTCTCCATTATGCCTATGAAACAGGGGGAGTTTGCTTACTTCGTTATCTTATTTCTAATCACTGTTCATAGCAAAAATGACAACATGTTTGTCATCATAAAAAAGGAGAGATTGTTAGCCTAAGCATATGATTGAGGGCTTAATTAAGTAATTAATTAAGACTAATTTGATTTAGTATATTTATGAAGATTATTCAATAACTCTTATATTATTTTGAAGATTAACAAACATTTTGGTAAGCCTTTGTATGTTTTAAGTATTGGCATAAAAGTTTGGTTTCTCGCAGAAATCAAAACCAAGAACATTTGGCTTCACCAAATAGCAGACCAAAAGGCCATTTTTAGAGTAGTTGAGTTGTGGTCCCAAAAAGGTGGCTGACTTTAAAACAACTCAACTAACCATTATTCTTGCTCTGCAAGGATCAGAAAAAGATCAGAAAAGTAGTCTTCATATCCGCTCTCACCTTTGGAAGATATGGTGGTCCTCACTTTCCATTTTGGGAAAACTCTTTGAAGAATAACAACTATTGCTTAAGTAATACCCAGATTTGGCTCATCTATGTGGGCAGTTTTAATTATGAAGAAAAAAGTCAACTTGTGTGCCACTTGGACGCCAACTAGCCGTTAAGAAGCACTCATTCTCATCCTTAGAATCTATAAATAGAGGATTGAATCCTCACAATAACTCAACCTAGCTATTCAAGAGATTCTAAGTTGTGAAAAAGTGCTTACCTTGAGAGATTTTCTTTGTGCCGAAATTGTGTAACTTCTTGAGCGAATCGCTCTTGAAGCTTTGCTTGTTATAAGGTTGTTATCAGCAGGATTAGAGGTTAATCTTGTTGGGTAGACAAAGCTAGGTTTAGCTTTGGGTTAGCTTTGCAAGTTAAGCCCGCAAAAACTTGTGTACTGAAGGTTTTTGGTTCACCTGTGAAAACCAAATCAGTGGATAGTTAGAAATCCTAAAAGGGGGGCCTTTAGGCAGTGGACGTACTCATTGTTGGGGGAACCACTCTAAACTCCCTGTGTTCTTTATTTTACTGCTTACATACTTGCACTTCCAATATGTTTTTTTTTTCACATTTGGCTTTCACATCGAAGAAGCCAAAAGAAGAAAACGCTAATTCAAACAAACCACCCCCCCCCCCCCCCCAATTCCCCTTAGCATTTATGGGCCAACATCAACAAGAATTATAAAAAACAAATTTGAAGTAAAGTTGAATAGTTAACGAAAACTACCAACATGAACAACCACTAACAAAAAATCATTATAAATGAAACGCCCCGACCCGTATTCACCGTACACAGTCAACACGTGCCGGAACTGTAACGACAGTAAATATAACAAGTAACACAGCCCAATGGCCCAAAGATAATATCAATGAGTAAATCCAAGAAACTGGCCTAACGGCCCAACATCATAACATGTCACCCAAACCCCTGAAACACCAACAATAACACAACCGGCCCAATGGCCCAACATTAGCAACAAACAGCACAGCGGAAGACTTAACAACTCACAAAGACACTGTATGCAACCCATGATGCAACTAATGGATCCGAGTCCTGTCCAAGGGATAACGCCGCAGCCTGTCTGGAATGCATCAAACCTGTACCACGAATAACTTAACCTACGGGATGTAATGACAGTAAATATAACAAGTAACACAGCCCAATGGCCCAAAGATAATATCAATGAGTAAATCCAAGAAACTGGCCTAACGGCCCAACATCATAACATGTCACCCAAACCCCTGAAACACCAACAATAACACAACTGGCCCAATGGCCCAACATTAGCAACAAACAGCACAGCGAAAGACTTAACAACTCACAAAGACACGGTATGCAACCCATGATGCAACTAATGGATCCGAGTCCTGTCCAAGGGATAACGCCGCAGCCTGTCTGGAATGCATCAAACCTGTACCACGAATAACTCAACCTACGGGATGAAAGCCCGCAGGTGAGGGGTGAGTCCGAAGTGCCCACCGGGTAAAACCCATAAGCAAATATACATATACAACAACCGTAAATTCCCAAGTCACATCACAAACAATTAACCAAGGTTCTCACGAACCTTAAATGACACACTTGCGATTCTAGACACGCTATTCCAATTTTATTATCAGGGCTCCTATCACAAGTTAAATGATGGTCGTCGCCTGGTAGCCAAGCTAGCTAGCCCGTGGACCCCGCTCTGGTACCTCCACGTAAAACTGGCACAGACAGAGAGCAGACCCCAAGCACACTCTCCCCCAGCGCCTAAAATAGAAATTGGTACAGACAGGGAGCAGACCCCAAGCACACTCTCCCCCAGCACCATAAAATAAGACTACCATCTGGCTGTTCCAACATTTAACTATGACTTGCTAAATGTCTAAGTGTTTCCATTTTATTAAGATTACCATTTTAGTCTTGATACCACAATACTGTTAACCAATCATCAACTCATTATCCCGAGCAGGCTCGCAGCCTCTCCGCTCGTCTGGATAATACAAACTTATTCCAACTATTCCCATACTAGTACCCTCGGGACTCAACTTACACATTTTTCACAGTCAACAACAGTAATAGTCTTATGTATATCCACAATTCCAACATCATCAATAATATCAACAGCAACAATGATTTCAACAACAACAACGGCAACAATTATCAACTTAATTCATCACACAACACCCATACACAACCACAAAGTTTCATACCAACAGATATCACATATAGCAAACAAACAACAACTTGATATCACGGGAAGTATATAAATATTTACTTAACCTCACCTTAGCCGATTTTCCTATTCCTGACAGTCCTCGAAATGTTCCGGCTCAGACTCCTCAGGGCTCTGCTCGTTATCAATTCCTATATCGAACAACAATTTATGCACATATAAGATGATATGCAAATGCTCGACTATTACTGTAAGCCGTAAAATAAATATTGTGCTGACTCGGTACTCCCCCGGGTTATTCCCATTATCATCATAATTCACCATCTATTTTCGGGTGCCAAAAATACCATACTGATACCCGGTTATTATTCCGATACGTATCTACTTACTTTGATAATACGCTTTCCAAATTATTCCATGAGTATGTACTTTCCAAAATTATTATCATTTACTATATATATATTTTCCAAAACAATTATTTCTCACATGGTGTACCATATATTTTCCAAAATATACTCACCATTAAAATTCCATTTTTTTTCAGAATTATTATTTATCGTTTTCCAAAATTATTCTCTTCTTATTAAAATATAACTACCATAAAATAATTTTTTTCACAAATAATGATAACATACATATATTTCTTAAAATATTCTCACCAGAATTACTTACCATAATATAATCATATATTCCCCAAAATATATATTTTTTTTCCAGAAGTTTATATATATCATTTATTTTCTTTTTCTTTTTTTTTTTAAAACAGGGCCAGCCCAGAATAATCTGGGCCAACCCAGAACTAAAGGAACCAGCCCAGGTCAAGCCCAGACCAAGCAACAGGCCCGAGCCAAGCTTGGCCCAGCACCCGCGCGGCCCAAGACCTCAACCCAGGCCAGCCCGCAGACACAGTCCAACATGCACAGTCCAACCCGCGACCCGGTTGAGATGTCGGGTCAAACTCGACCCATCTGGGTCGTCCTCAACCCAGCTGCTCACCTTGGTATCAAGGCGACGACGGAGCGGGGCGGCAGGGATCGACAAGGCGACGGCGGTAGGAGGCACGGCGACTGCGAGGAGGTGCGAGGGAGGAGGCGGCAGGCGGCAGGGCGCGGAAAGCAGGCGGCGAGGAAGAAGATGGCGGGTCTGATGGCTCTACTCGTCGGGTCTGATGGCTCTACTCGTCGGGTCCGGCGGCTGCAGCGAGGGAGGAAAGGAGGCGTGGCTACGTGTTGTCGGGTACAGCTGCGGTCGTTCGCCGGTAGGGACGAACTCGTCGCTGGTCGCGTGGGGATGGGGACACGGTGGTGGTGTGACGCGACGAAGGGGAAGATGGCGGCGTTGCGAGCGACAAGGGGAGACGGTGGTTGTTTTGTCGCGAGTAGAGGACGGTGGGCGGTGCTCGATGGTTCTCTGGTGGTGGGTCGGTTGGTTGCCGGCTGTGGAGTGAAGGAGGAAGAAGAGGGTGGTGGTGTTTGGTGTGGTGGCGGCCGGCGCGTGTGTGTGTGGTTGTTTATTGTTTGTTTGTTTTTTTCTTATTCCTTTTTTGGTTTTGAAGAAGAAGGCAGGGTGCTGGGCAGTGTTGGTGTAGGGAAAAATTGCAGAAGATAGAAAAATTGTTGGTGTTGGTGCAATGGAAGCTGAAGTCACGGGAAAAAGAAGAGAATTCACAGGCTACACAGAGATGTCACGGACAGCACAGGGAAGAGGCGGCTGCGTGACTCAATCAAGCAGTCGTGTCCCGTCCGGACCAGAAAATAACTGATACCCCTTAGTTATATTCCGGTGTGATTTTTCCGAGAATTCCGGGACCCCAAAAATACCAACTTAGGTCCGAAAAATCCACAGAAAAATCCCGAGCGTGGGAAAAGCCTCGGTTTCGAAAAACGACGCTCGATTTACCTTGAATTAATTACCCAAGATTAATTCATTCGGTAAATCACTGTATAACGACTTTAACAGCCCCAGTAAAAATCCAAATTTTTACCCGGGCTGTTACATTAAAAACTAATAATATAATTTAATAATATTATTCATTAATAATATAATTTAATAATTAATATTATATAATTTAGAATATCCAAGGAATAAAAAATATTACTATCAAAAAAAATATTGTTTACATTATATGTAAGCTTTTCTCAAGAAAATAATTAATATATAAATATTTATATTTTCTCAACAATTACTATGAATTATGAAGAACATTAATTATTAAGAAATGACAGAACTATGATGAAAAAGTGCCAAAGAGCCAGCGAAAAACTATGAATAGGAATAGCATCTGTGAAAAAAATAATCATAAAGTGGAATAATCATAAGAACTCACGATAGATATTTTTTTGTAATTTGTTATGGATAAGAAAAATTGATTTATAAATTCCTATTCTAATATAAAAATTAGTTCTAAACAATTTATATTTGTTTGTTCATAATATCAAAAAACTTATTATCTACATTATATATAAGTTTCACTCAGTTAATGATTAATATATATGTCTTTATTTACATTTTAGCTACTAAGAATTATAAGAAATAATAATGCTTGAAAAAACATTAAAAATATGACGAAAAAATTCGAAGAGTCAGCGAAAACTACGATCAAGAATAACGTCTATGAAAAAAGAATAACGTCTATGAAAGAAAATAATTATAGAGAGGAATAATCACATGAACTCATGACGGATGGATGTGTTTGTAGTTTATTATCAACAAGAATTATGAAGAACAAAAACACGGACATCGCGTCTCCACTTAAGCTCTCTCCATATTAAAATAAATATTCTCCATTATTAATATTATTATTATTACCAATTTACCATCAAACTTGTATTATTACTAGGGGTGTAAACGAGCCGAGTCGAGCGGAGTATTAGCAAGCTCGACTCGCTCTCGCCAAGAAAAAACTATCCTCGAACTTGCCTCGAGCTCGACCAAGCTCAGATTTGCAAGCTTGAGCTTGTTAAGCAAAAGTGAGGCTCGAACTCGGTTCGACTAAGCTCGATATTTCACATCTCCGTTCAACTATCTTCTATGCCACAACCAATCCTTTTTCATAGGCTCACCCTAATGTTGGCCTAACTCGGACCTACACCTAAGCCTCATGTTATCTTTGCACACACACAGTCAAACAAAAAACAAAATTAGAAAGACATATTGAAATTGAAATACAAGCTTAAGATGATATCAATTGCCGCCACACCGGATATGTTAATTTGGTTGTTGGGTGGGTTGGAACGAGCAGCTGTGGTGGAGATGATGTCACTGGAGAACTGATAAGGGGATAGATCAGTGAGGATAGAGAGAAGTGGGGATAGTGGGAGAGTCGTTTGCGGCGGCGGCCGGAAGGGTAGGGGTTGAACGAGAGCGATGAAATTTCTTTTTCCACTTATCAAAAGAGGAATAGACGTTTTGACTTTGGGGATAGATTTTGAGTTTTTTTCTTTTTAACTTTTATCGGCTAACTTTAATTTTATTGAGTGCGCTTTGGGAAAAAGAGAGAATGGGCTTTGGAGAAAATTAAATCCATCCCAAATTTAGTAAGCCTAATTTAACAATAGAGGGCCTTAAACCTTAATAAAATATTAAAGGCTCGCGAGCCTAACTGTGGCAGGCTGGAGTTCAGCTTGTTTGAGCAGAAAGCTTGATTTGAGTTCGACTCGAGCTCCATAACATCGAGTTGAGTTCGACGAGTCAATCTCCAGTAGCTCAAAGTATTTCGGCTCGTTTGCACACCTCATTATTACCATCATTGTATAACAAAATTATATATATCTGAGTGAGGCTTATTCGGGGTGGTTCAAATTTAAGATAAGGAACTTTAATGAGCTTAGGCAATAAAGCCCAACTCCAGCTAATTGTTTGGCAATCGAACCTAAAAGCTCGATCGAATTTATCTGGAAAATGCAATATCCGACGAGGGAGTGAGCGCCACCGCAACCAGAACGCTAAACCTCCAAAGCAATGCCACCCCAATCCCCGCCCCTGAAGCCCCACAAGCCCTATTTCTTCTACGGCCACCGTAAACCCTCCCAGAACCGCCCCGTCGTCCGCGGCGGCCTCTTCTCCAACCGCCAAACCCTCTCCCCTAAAACCCCTGCCGCCACCACCACCAAGCCCTTCCATCTCCGAGACTGGGACCCACAACAAATCCCGAGCCAACCCTCGCCGCCCAAGCCACCTTCTCACCCAACCCTCTCCAGCCGCCTCTCCCCCATCGCCCGGTTCATCCTGGACGCCTTCCGCCGGAACAACCGCCAGTGGGTGCCGCAGGTGGTGGCGGAGCTCCAGAAGCTCCGCCGCGTGACGCCGGACCTGGTGGCGGAGGTCCTGAAGGCGGAGACCGACCCTCACCTGGCGTCCAAGTTCTTCCACTGGGCGGGCAAGCAGAAAGGGTACAAGCACAACTTCGCTTCTTACAATGCCTTGGCTTACTGCCTTAACCGGACCAGCATGTTTCGCGCCGCCGACAATCTGCCGGAGCTGATGGAGTCCCAGGGGAAGCCCCCCACCGAGAAACAGTTCGAGATTCTGATCAGGATGCACTCCGATGCCAACAGAGGGCGCAGGGTCTACTACGTGTACCAGAAGATGAAGAGATTCGGGGTGAAGCCCAGGGTTTTCCTGTTCAATAGGATCATGGATTCGCTGGTGAAGACGGGTTACTTGGATTTGGCGTTGGCTGTTTACGATGATTTCAGAAGGGAGGGATTGGCGGAGGAGAGCGTTACTTACATGATTTTGATCAAGGGCCTGTGCAGGGCCGGGAGGGTGGAGGAGATGCTGGAGGTTTTGGGCCGGATGAGGGCCGCCTTGTGTAAGCCGGATGTTTTTGCCTACACTGCAATGGTTAGGGCATTGGTTGGGGAAGGGAATTTGGATGGAGGGTTGAGGGTTTGGGAGGAAATGAGAGCAGATGGGGTGGACCCGGATGTGATGGCCTATGTCACTCTGATCACCGGTTTGTGTAAGGGAGGGAGGGTTGAGAAAGGGTTTGAGTTGTTCAAGGATATGAAGGGTAAGGGCTTTTTGATTGACAGAGGGGTCTACGGGGTGTTGGTGGAGGCGTTTGTGGCGGCTGGAAAGGTCGGTTCCGCTTGTGATTTGCTCAAGGATTTGGTGGACTCTGGGTATAGAGCTGATTTGGGGATTTATAATTCACTTATTGAAGGTCTTTGTAATGTGAAGCAGGTTGACAAGGCTCATAAGCTCTTCCAGGTTATTGTTCAGGAGAGTCTTGAGCCAGACTTTAAGACAGTGAATCCCATGTTGGTGTCTTATGCCGAGATGAAAAGGATGGGTGATTTCTTCAAACTCCTTGTGCAGATGGAGAAGTTAGGATTCTCTGTTATGGATGATCTTTCCAGATTCTTCTCATTCATGGTTGGAGAGGAGGGGAGGGTCACACTGGCATTGCAAGTGTTTGAAGAGTTGAAAGTAAAAGGCTATAGCAGCGTGTCGATTTATAATATTCTCATGGAGGCACTTGTTGGGCTTGGGAAAGTTGACCAGGCACTGTCACTCTTCACTGAAATGAAGCAGTTGAATTTTGAACCAGACTCAACTACATATAGCGTTGCAATTATATGTTTTGTCGAAGATGGAAATATACAAGACGCTTGTGAGTGTCATAACAGAATAATTGAGATGTCTTGTGTCCCTTCTGTGCCCTCCTATTGTTCTCTTGCCAGAGGACTTTGCAGTATTGGGGAGATTGATGCAGCCATGATGCTAGTTCGTGACTGTTTAGCCAGCGTTCCAAGTGGACCCATGGAGTTCAAGTACACCCTCACGATCCTTCATGTGTGCCGATCAGGTGATGCTGCAAAGGTGATGGAAGTGCTAAATGAGATGATGCAGGAGGGTTGCCCTCCAAACGAGGTTATATGTTCTGCTATCATCTCAGGCATGTCCAGGTATGGGACATTGGAAGAAGCAAGGAAGGTGTTCGAAAATTTTAGAGAACGTAAAATTCTGTCAGAAGCCAAGACAATTGTGTATGATGAAATATTAGTCGAGTACACGAAGAAGAAGACAGCAGATTTGGTGCTGTCGGGATTGAAGTTCTTTGGTCTGGAATCAAAGTTGAAAGCAAGAGGCAGTACTCTTCTCTCAAGCTGAGCAGGTATTTGTCTATTTTTGTTTGTTCTTAACTGAGTAGGACGTATACAAGCTGCTCACATTTACAGCCTTTGGAAGCGATTCCTTATTCAGCTCATTCAGTTACATGTATAATTCCTTGCAATAATGTATTATGGGGTTTTCTACTACAGTATGAGATTGTATCATGTCTTATCACTGCCAGCATCATGACCAGTGATATTGAGCTAGGTGATCGGCCTCCAGATAAGATCTTCCGTGGATCTGCATATATGTCTTGCAATACCCGAGGTAGGTCAGGTTTAGTTGATGGTGCCATTGTTGCATTCCCACTAAAAAGTTGGCCAATGAAGTGACTTAAAGCTTATTGCCCACGGATTTGACCAAACTGTTTCTTCTTCTCCCTTTTTGTTCCTTACACGTTTCTTGTCACATACAGTGAACCTGGACCTTCTGATGTGGAAGCAAATGAATGACAAAAGCTTTCAAGATGAATAACATTTTGTTCCAAGTGATCTTTCAACGATACCATTTATCATTTCCATGCAGCAACACCTGCCTCCCATTCCTTGCAGACTATTCTAAGTGAAGGTCAAGTCTTCATGGTCATATCCATTGTTTTGCTGTTTGAAGGTAGCTTCAGTTCTCAATTTGAGCAAGTCAGAGAATGATGATATCCATTGTTTTGCTGTTTGAAGGTAGCTTCAGTTCTCAATTTGAGCAAGTCAGAGAATGATGGTTGTCTTTCATCACCTTGGTTCACTATTTTCTTCCATTTATATTTCTGCTCTCGTAATGTTTAGCGTTAGGTTAGACAGCAATCTGATAAGATTTTGAAGCTAGTTGGAGAGCTTTATTCTGAATGATCTTTGAGGACGGCAGAGGGTTCTTGGATTTGGATGGTGCTCCCTGAATGATACAGAAGAAATGCTCGTCCATTCTTTATTATTGGCATTGATCCTTTAGTCTTCCAGTCTTACCGGTGCAAACCGTACTGCTGTTATTGGGATTCTACTGTTTTGAGCTTCAAGAAACAGGAGGACTGAGCTGAAAGCTTTGTGTCTGGGCTGTCCCAGATGCTTATTTATGTGTAACAGCGAAGACTCTTTTCAAGATACTTGCTATTATGTGACATTCAAAACGAAAACGAAACCCGGAGGTTGTTGATTGGGGAAACCTTCAGTCAATAGCATGTTTACTTCGATGCGGGAAAGAGAAGAAGATGGATTGTTCAAAGATGATGAATGACAATGACGGAGTATGGAGGAAGAGTATTGTTTGTGTGATTGTGCCTTTTGTCCGAAAAGAAAAACAAAAGGAAGAAACTTGGGGTTAAATACATTTTACCTACCCCAACTTTGTTTCTAAAACAAATTGGTACCTCAACTAAAAAAATCGGTCTTTTACCACATCAACTTTATTATTTCAAGATTTTAATACCCCAGCTTCAACTGGTTTTTGAATGGAGGGTGTTAATGACAACATGTGGGTTTATGTGGGTTTATTACGGCCATTCAAATCATTTTCTGATTTAGAAAGTAAAAAGAAATTTCAGAACAAAATAATAATGAAAAAGTTTTTGTAAAACAATCTCATCTTCCTACCCACCCACCATTGCATCCATCATCCCCTTCCCCCCTTCCCTCACAACCACCACTAATCCAACATATGCAACCATCACCAATAACAAATTCAAATTAGAATCCAACAACAAAAACATCCAAATTAAAATCCAAAACAAATGCAACCCACAAACACGAACACGAGCTCCACAACAACCACTGCTCGAGTTAATTTAACCAATTAACTGTTTCCATCAAATCCAATCAACAAATACAACTCGATTCACAACCCTTACCTATCCACATCATCAATGTCCATGGCCAAATCCACCCAGAATAGTAACTCCAGCAGCGACCAAATCCACCATCACCGGCATAGGATCCAACACCATTCCCATCCACACAAGCCACCACCGACCAACATGACCATCATGAAGGAAGAAAGGAGAGAAGAGGAGGAGAGAAGAGCGGCGATGCCTTCCCTATCTCTTATCTCCTTTCATCGAATTTGAAATTGGGTGACGTCAATGGTGGTTCTAGGTGGCAGTGGCAGAGGCAATTTATAGAAGAAATTGAAGAGAGAGAGAGGAAGGAGAGGCGAAGGTGGCAATTTTGATGGTGATGGAGTGATGTGGTTATCTTCTGGAAAAGAAGATAACCAGGGAAAAATGAGAAAAGGGAATCAAGACAAGATTGGCACTGTAAGAGGAGAGTGCGTTTCCATTCCACTAACCAATCCCAATTACAAAGCATAACCTCTCTTTCTTCTAACAATACATATATATATGACATGCCCACAACTTGTGTAGCTACTGTCATTTAAGAGTGCTCCTTACGACTAGTCATACAAGCAATTGACAAGTCTTACAATAAGTAGTAATTTAACAAACAGAGCATCAATAATAAAACTACTGCAACAATTTCCCCTCCTTAATTTCCCTTGTCCTCAAAGGAAAACTCTGGAAATCGTAGTTGGATGTCATCAACAAATTCCTAGGTGGCATCAATTGGGGTGGAGTTGGACCAGTGAATAAGCAATCGGGTTGCATGTTGATTGCCTCTTTTAACCATCTCACGAGCTAGAATAGCTTGAGGTTGAGGATGGCTAGTGGTGTGAGTTGGAGGAAGTGAACTTGGCCAAAATGGTGGATGAGGCGAGTGTTTAAGTTATGAAATATGAAAGACATTATGAATCTGAGCCTCTGCGGGAAGTTCAAGTTTGTAAGCAATTGGACCAATCTTGTCAATGATGTGAAAAGTGCCATAAAATCTTGGGGAAACCTTTTGTGTATTAGTATGCTTCAAACTATGCTGCCTGTATGGTTGGAGCTTTAAATAAACCCAGTCTCCAATGGAAAATTGGCGATCAGAATGGTGATTATTTGCCTGTGCAATCATGCAATCTTGAGCCCTTGTAAGCTGAAGTTTGAGATGCTAAATCATTTTGTTCCCAATCAAGTAATAAGTTATCTACTGCAACAGAAGAATCTTTGGCATAATACAGAAGGTGGATAGGAGGTAGATAGCCATACAAGGCTTCAAATGGAGTAAGTTGTAAAGTAGAGTGGAAGTTGGTGTTGTACCAATGTTCAGCAAGGGGTAACCATTTACACCAAGAAGATGGGTTATCACCTGCCATACAACGTAAGTATGTCTCCAAACACCGGTTAACTACCTCGGTTTGCCCATCAGTCTGAGGATGATATGCAGTAGAATATTGGAGTTCAACCCCTTGTAAGCTAAAAAGATCCTTCCAAAAGTTGCTCAAGAAGACAGGATCCCTGTAACTAGTGATAGTTTGTGGCAATCTATGCAATTTATAAACTTGATCCAGAAAAGTTTGAGCAACAATGGTAGCCGTATAAGGATGAGGTAATAGCAGTGTGCATATTTAGTGAGGCGATCAACAACAACAAATATCACAGTTTTTCCTTGAGAACGGGGTAGACCTTCAATAAAATCCATAGTAAGATCAGTGAAAATACCTTGTGGCAATGGTAGAGGTTGAATAGGACCAGAGGAGGCTGCTACATCATACTTATACCTTTGGCAAGTCTCACAAGTACGAATAAACTGACGCACTTGTTTTAATAAATCCTTCTAGCGAAATAGGGCATAAATTCTCTTGTAAGTAGCATGTACCCTTGAATGGCCACCCAAGGAAGATGCATGATAAGTACTAATAAGTAATTGGCGAAGAAGAGGGTCAGCTCCTACCACCAATTTATGCTTCTTGTAGAGTAAACCATTCTGGACAGAATATTTGGGATGTTTTAGAGCATCAGTAGCTAGTGACTACAGCAAGGTATTGATTTGCGGATCATGAAGGTAACTAGAATGAATCTGCTCAAGAAGGTTAGTAGAAATAGAAGAAAGAGCCATAGTGAGAAAATGAGAATTAGGGATGCGTGAAACAGCATCAATAGCTCTGTTTTCTTTGCTAGATTTATATTCAACTTTAAAGTCAAAACTCATTAGTTTAGCCAACCAATAATGCTGACTTTGTAAACTCACCTTCTGTTCCAAAAGATATTTAAGTCTCTTATGATCAGAGCGGATGATAAAGTGTCAACCACGAAGATAATGCTCCCATTTTTTTACTGCAAAGAAGACTGCCAACATCTCCTTCACATAAACAGAAAGGGCCTGATGACAAAAATTAAGTGGTTTGCTAATGTAAGCAATAAGGTGACTATCTTGTTTAAGTACTGCTCCAATACCATAATTAGAAGCATCAGTCTCAATAAGAAATGTTTGACAGAAGTTCGGCAAAGCCAAAACTGGAGCAGCAGTTAATAATTGTTTCAGTTGTTCAAAAGAAGTATGTGCAGCTTCAGTCCAAGTAAAAGTATCCAATTTAAGAAGATCATAAAGGGGTTTGCAGATGATACTATAGCGAGATATAAATCTTTTGTAATACCCAGTAAGTCCAAGGAAGCTGCGGAGTTGTTTGAGGTTTGTGGGTACTGGCACTCAACAACGGTCTTGATTTTTGTGGGATTAGTTGATACACCTTCATGAGAAATAATATGACCAAGGTAGTCGACTTGAGAAGTACCAAAGGCACATTTGCTCAACTTAGCATAAAGCTTATGTTGCCTGAGGAGATCAAATGTTTGCTGCAAATGAATCAGGTGAGCTTCCATAAATGGATTGTAGATTAAGATATCATAAAAAAAAAAAACAGCAGAAATTTGCGTAGAAAAGGCCGAAAATTTTCATTCATCAAACTCTGAAATGTGGAGGGAGCACTGGGCAAACCAAATGGCATGACTAAAAACTCATAACGGCCACTGTGAGTTTTGAAAGTAGTCTTGATCACATCATTGGGATGCATACGAATCTGGTGGTATCCGGATCGAAGGTCTATTTTGGAGAACACTGTGGATCCATATAATTCCTCCAGAAGCTCTTCAATGAGAGGTATATGATATTTATCCTTGATGGTATGCTTATTGAGTTCTCGATAATCAACACAAAGACGCCAAGACCCATCTATCTTTTTAACTAATACAACTGGAGCTGAAAAGGGGCTGTGACTATGTTGGATAACACCAGCATTTAATAATTCTTGAAGGTCGTAAGGGTGAAGTTTAATGGGAGGTGTATTAGGAGGAAGAGGAATTTGGTGATCATGTGACCTTGGAGGTGGAAGTTGAGTAGGGGCTTGAAACATATCAGAATATTGATTTAGTAAGTGTTGTAGTTGAGGAAAAAGGGTAGAGGTAGAAGATGTACGGGTTGGTGTGGGCTGAGAATGTTGGCCAGAAGAAGTTAAATGGAGTTCACAGAGGTGAACAGCAGCAAGTTTTTTTTGGGTGATGCAAGAGTTTGGTAAGTTAATGTCCAGTAATGGTCTCAGTAACTGTAGACAAACCATATAACACAACAGGGCGGCCATCCTGAAGAAATTTCATAGAAAGCTGCTTGAAATTGCACAAAATATCACCCAAGGTAGACAACCATTGCATTCCTAGTATCATGTGATAAAAATTAGGAGGCAAAACATAGAAGGTGGCAGTAAACGTATGACCTTGCAAGAGCCACTGAACATCAACACACTTTTGAGAACAAAGAACCTCTTTTCCATCAGCCACAGTAACTGGCAGTGGACTTATATCAAACATAGGAAGATGTAACCCCTTACCCATGGTTGCATCAAAGAAATTATGAGTGCTACCACTATCAACCAAGATATGGAGAGAGGTGGAAGCAATATTACCCTGTTTCAGTAGATTCCATGCCACATATGACGTTGAAAGAAACATGAGGAGGATAATCAGTAGCAGAAGTATCCAGAGGAAGAATAATTTCAACACTGTCAGAGGGAGTATCCTCAGAGTCCGACACTTCAGGCATATGAAGGAGGAATAACTGACGACCAGAACAACGGTGTGTTGAAGTATACTTGGCATCACATTTGAAACAAAGATTTCTGGCCTCTTATCAGCCAATTCTGCTTTAGTAAGCTGTTTAAAACCTGGAATAGTTCTTTTTTGGGGTGGAACATATGACTTATTTGCAAGGGGAGATGGTAGAGGAGGTGGGCAAGGCGCTATTGGTAAGGAGGAAGAAGAGGAAGGGGTTTTAATGTGGAGAAAGGTTTGTGAAGTTTTGGGTAAGGTAAGTGGTGATGGTGGAATAATGGAGGTTGAGTGAGCGAGTAATGTATTAGTAACAAGGACAACCACATTAAGATCCTGCATCCGAGCGAAAGCCTGAGCTTTGCGCACCGTTTGGGGACGCATCATATGCACTGTCACTTGGATGTTGGGGCTTAACGCACCCAGAAAAATACTAAGAGCCTGAGAATCAGATAAGTCAACACGATGATACAGCTTATCAAAAGCTTTAAGAAAAGAATTCAAATCACAAGTTTGTTTGAGGTTACTGAAATCAGAAAGAGGATTGTGGAAGCCCGTACCCCAATTAAATAAAAATAAAATAATTAAATGAAAAAGAGTTACCAAAATACTCTTGAAACCCGGGATACAAAAACCGATGCTTCGGCATACAAACATTTTCCATGAAAATGTATTAACAACGAGATGTCATAAAAATAAATGAGATCAACCGGCTTAACAAGTAGTAAGCCATCACGGCACCACGCCGACATAATATCACAAAATCAACTCCGGCTAACTGCCGATATAGAGATAAAATATTTATGACATCTCGAGTTATTTCACATGCAGCGGAAGATGAAAATAATAATAAAACTCAAGACAGAAAATATTATGCATATGGCCCTATGGATCCCACCGAGAGATAAAGCACAACTACCTGCTGAAGTGACTGCGTCTGATCTCCGAGTCGAAGGTATAAGTGAGTCTGCACGCTAACTAAAGTCTGAAAAACAACGGTGGCGATTATGTGAGTCGCCTACTCAGTGAACATTAAAAGTCTAAGTATACATGAAAGTGAAGTCATGCTCGTTCATCTGATCAGATCAGGGTGTGAAACCCAAATGTCGAACCTCAGAAGGGGTAGATTCTGAGGCCAAAAACCACTGATAAATCTCGAGTGGCCGCTAGCTACCTGAGGGTGCACTCAGACACACCTAACCGGTGCAAGTCTTCCAGGGGTGCACCTACATCCCCTGGGCATGCTAAACAACATAATGTGACCCGAGGGTAGCCAACCCTCCCTCGGGGCTACCAACCGAAACACAGTAGAATTTAGTATTTTATCCTTAATTACGTTTTTACATTTCCGTTGAGTTACATTATGTCTTTCAGGGAAGTGTGAACTGTATGTGTCCCTGTTCATCCGGGCCTGCGGCCCATAATCATACATTATCACCAAAGCATATTACATGTTATATTTCATAGCAGTGTTTCATATAGAAATTAGGCATGTGAGAACAAACAGGTATACAATTCCATTCATCGCATGCAGCAAACAAGGCAAGTAAACAAACAAACCACACCAACACGCATTCACAAAACATATACAAAAAGACTTGTAACGTCACCTCAAAATGCAGATTATGACTTCTTCCCGATCCGAGTCTACAGCTCCCGAGGTATCTCCCGTGCCTGAATACCGGCACATAATATAATCACTAAACCAATTTTAGGAATAAAACGTGTATGTATGCTAATGGTATTCTCTAATCGAGTATCTCCCGACCCTAACTATCCGATTAAAAGGCTTCCGGGTCTAAGTCCAAAAGAATATTTTCTTTTCCCTAACTCCAATGATTAGGAATCTAAGGTTCGTCGGTCTAAGTTCGTTAACGGTTCTCGGGCCTAAAGCCCACTAAATCCTTAATCACAAATTCCGGGCCAAAGGCCCACCTCTTTAAGTCCATATTTTTACCGATTATGTAATTGGGCTTCGAGCCCGCTCTTAATGTCCGTGAATTTAATTATCCTTGATTAGGTCTTAAGTCTATCACTTTAAGTCGATTTGAACAACCTAGGCTTCAAATTGAAATTATTGGGCCTGGGCTCGGTTTTTCCTAAAACCGTCCTAAAGCCATCCCGAGCCCAAGGTTAATCGGCCTAAAGTCTATTCGTGTCGGTAGGTTCTCCCGGCCACACACTCTAACTCTCCGCTCTCGGAAATCCACAATTCACCAAATATATCAATATAAATGTGTTTCG
>JAKUCV010001307.1:0-17008 GCA_028386065.3 Turnera subulata | reverse complement strand
TTTTTCTAGAATGAGCACCAAAAAGGTAGGTGCACCTTGTTGATATAGTTAGTACCCATCAAACCATTTAAGCTACTCTCAATTGTGCAGTCCCATACCTGTACAACCTCGAAATCGCTCTAACTGTGCAGCCCCATCCCTACACAGTCTCAGGATCTCTCTTATTCCGGTGTGGATCGGTTCATTCCCGTGCCCCTCCGTCTAGAAGCCTGCCAGAAGCCGCTCCTTGTCCATGCTCATCCCGGCACCGGCGTACACTTCCCGCCCTCATAGACCCCGGGGTGTCACAGGCCCACCAGCTTCCGCTAGGTTCGTCCCCAAACCATACACGGTACTAGAGGAGTCCTGGAGCTCCGCTACCAACTGTGGAAGCCCGAACCCCAATTAAATAAAAATAAAATAATTAAATGAAAAAGAGTTACCAAAATACTCTTGAAACCCGGGGTACAAAAACCGATGCTTCGGCATACAAACATTTTCCATGAAAATGTATTAACAACGAGATGTCATAAAAATAAATGAGATCAACCGGCTTAACAAGTAGTAAGCCATCACGGCACCACGCCGACATAATATCACAAAATCAACTCCGGCTAACTGCCGATATATAGATAAAATATTTATGACATCTCGAGTTATTTCACTTGCAGCGGAAGATGAAAATAATAATAAAACTCAAGATAGAAAATATCATGCATATGGCCTTATGGATCCCACTGAGAGATAAAGCACAACTACCTGCTGAAGTGACTGCGTCTGATCTCCGAGTCGAAGGTATAAGTGAGTCTGCACGCTAACTAAAGTCTGAAAAATAACGGTGGCGATTATGTGAGTCGCCTACTCAGTGAACATTAAAAGTCTAAGTATACATGAAAGTGAAGTCATGCTCGTAGGGTGAGTAGCTCACGAGCACAAGTACAACATCCAAGCAAATCAGAATCACACACCAACACATAAACATCTTATTGCATTATTGTTCTTAGTATTTAGATTTGATGCGATATTTTAATTATTGTAATTATTATTTTTATCATTATGGGCCCTCTACTGTGAGTCAAGTCTCGGTAGCGCATCTGATCAGATCAGGGTGTGAAACCCAAATGTCGAACCTCAGAAGGGGTAGATTCTGAGGCCAAAAACCACTGATAAATCTCGAGTGGCCGCTAGCTACCTGAGGGTGCACTCAGACAGACCTAACCTTTCCAGGGGTGCACCTACATCCCCTGGGCATGCTAAACAACATAATGTGACCCGAGGGTACCCAACCCTCCCTCGGGGCTACCAACCGAAACACAGTAGAATTTAGTATTTTATCCTTAATTACATTTTTACATTTCCGTTGAGTTACATTATGTCTTTCAGGGAAGTGTGAACTGTATGTGTCTCTGTTCATCCGGGCCTGCGGCCCAAAATCATACATTATCACCAAAGCATATTACATGTTATATTTCATAGCAGTGTTTCATATAGAAATTAGGCATGTGAGAACAAACAGGTATACAATTCCATTCATCGCATGTAGCAAACAAGGCAAGTAAACAAACAAACCACACCAACACGCATTCACAAAACATATACAAAAAGACTTGTAACGTCACCTCAAAATGCAGATTATGACTTCTTCCCGATCCGAGTCTACAGCTCCCGAGGTATCTCCCGTGCCTGAATACCGGCACATAATATAATCACTAAACCAATTTTAGGAATAAAACGTGTATGTATGCTAATGGTATTCTCTAATCGAGTATCTCCCGACCCTAACTATACGATTATAAGGCTTCCGGGTCTAAGTCCAAAAGAATATTTTCTTTTCCCTAACTCCAATGATTAGGAATCTAAGGTTCGTCGGTCTAAGTTCGTTAACGGTTCTCGGGCCTGAAGCCCACTAAATCCTTAATCACAAATTCCGGGCCAAAGGCCCACCTCTTTAAGTCCATATTTTTACCGATTATGTAATTGGGCTTCGAGCCTGCTCTTAATGTCCGTGAATTTAATTATCCTTGATTAGGTCTTAAGTCTATCGCTTTATGTCCATTTGAACAACCTAGGCTTCAAATTGAAATTATTGGGCCTGGGCTCGGTTTTTCCTAAAACCGTCCTAAAGCCATCCCGAGCCCAAGGTTAATCGGCCTAAAGTCTATTCGTGTCGGTAGGTTCTCCCGGCCACACACTCTAACTCTCCGCTCTCGGAAATCCACAATTCACCAAATATATCAATATAAATGTGTNTAGGCTTCAAATTGAAATTATTGGGCCTGGGCTCGGTTTTTCCTAAAACCGTCCTAAAGCCATCCCGAGCCCAAGGTTAATCGGCCTAAAGTCTATTCGTGTCGGTAGGTTCTCCCGGCCACACACTCTAACTCTCCGCTCTCGGAAATCCACAATTCACCAAATATATCAATATAAATGTGTTTCGGTAAATAAATTCCAAAATTTAATTACATGGCATAACCGAGACAAACATAGGTAATTACCGTCTAACACTCGTAAAAACGAGAAATATAGTCTGCTGGGCAGAACCCGAGCCTTCGCCGGAAATTCCCGAGCCCTTGCTGGAACAGTGCGCGCTCGCCGGATTCCGGTCACTTCGTCGGAACAGTAACCCGAGTGACCAAGGACATCCCACCAGCCACTGCCAACCCGAAACATCACCAAACGACACACAAAATAACTAACAACAATTACCAAGCTTCAAGACGATTTGAGAAACAAGTTAAGGCATCGGATCCTTACCGGAACAACCAACCGATTCTGCCGAATTCTAGGGTGCCCAAATCTGTACACAAATCCCGCATCGACGAACCCCATGTCTGGTCACAGGAACCACTATGCACCCGCATCGAACACCACCACCAAGCCAGGAGCACAACGACTAATCAGAATCACCAAGTCGAAACCCCAACAACAAATCCGAGACCTGCAGCCTATAATCCTGCACCAACAGCATCTAGTTCTGGCCAAGCACGAACAAACCCGCATCCCCCCAACAACTGCCGAGACACAGCCACCACCGCGAACAGCCGACGGCTCAACAAACCGCACCCCGACCGGCCACCGAAACAACACCACGGCAACAAACCCACCTCGGTTAGTCCGCCATCAAACTGAAAGGAAGAAGACGAGACACAAGGGAGGCGACATGAACTTACCAACACCGGCAACAAGAACCGGAAGCGATGTCTCGTCGAGCCTCCTCTCTACTGTCTGCTTTTCGTCCAGCAACGGCGGAGAATTGAAGAGAAAAGGGCGGATGGCGGCGAGGTTGTTTAAGGGGAGAAGAGATGATGAAAAAGAGAGAGAAGGGAAGTGGCGGCTCCCCAGTTTGTGTGTGAGGGAGATTCGAGAAAAAGAAAGAAGAAGAGGGTTGGAATTTGATGGCCGTTGATGGCGGTAGTGGGGGACATGACCGTTGCAAAAAGATGGAGGGGAAAATCGTGGAGGCAAAGCCGTTGGGGGTGATGGCTGGGTGGAGAAGAAAACGGCAGGAAGAAAGAAAAGAAAAAATTGGAGGAGAAAAGAAGAAGGAAAAAGAAAGTGGAGAAGAGAAGAAAGGAGAAGGATCGAGCTAGGGTTGGCCGCCAAGGATCCTCAAAAATATTTTTACCAAAACAAGTACCAATAGCAGTAGAATAGTCAGTCCAAGGAACCGTAGATTCAGAGGAAAACCCTTTCATATAAGATTGATGCCGCTCCAACGCATCTTCCTCATGGTGAATCATAGCTAAAGTAACCTTGGAATCATCAGGTGTGCGATCAACAGCAAAGAAATGGTTACACTTATAAAGCCAACCCTCAACATTTTCACCACGAAAAATAGGAAATCTAGCTTAGTAAGACGGGTAGATAAATGGGGCGAAGAACAATAACTAGTGTTACCCGAAAGAAGAGCTGGAGTAATAGGGATTACCGGGGAAGAGGAAGTAACCAGAGTCGATGAAGAGGTTGAAGAAGAGTCTACTGGTAATGGGGAAACAGCTACGCCAGAATCTAGAATCGGACTCTTTTCAAAACGTTGACACAAATTTTGAAGGATCGCCTTAAGGTTACCCATATCCTAGTCATGTTTGGTTTGGGCATCCACAATGAGGGACTAAAGTTTGTCGCAGCGGAGGTCGAGCTGCCGAAGGGAGTCATCAACCTTGTGGGGCATCTTGGGATCGTAGTTCTGGAGCCATGATCTCTGAGGATCAATGGCTCCGCTACCAAATGATGTGGTTATTTTCTAGAAAAGAAGATAACCAGGGAAAAATGAGAAAAGTGAATCGAGACAAGATTGACACTGTAAGAGGAGAGTGCATTTCCATTCCACTAACCAATCCCAATTACAAAGCATAAACTCTCTTTCCTCTAACAATACATATATATATGGCACGCCCACAACTCGTGTAGCTACTCTCATTTAAGAGTGCTCATTACGACTAGTCATACAAGCAATTGGCAAGACATAATAAGTAGTAATTTAACAGAGCATCAATTTTAATTAGTAACAATCATTTGCAAAAAAAAAAAAAAATCCTAGGGTTTCTCTGTGATTTCTTTGGAGCCAAGATTTCCTTGTGAAGCTTGTATTTTTTCGTGGCCATGGCGGAGGTGGGAGTGCCAATGGTTCTAGACGCCGATGATTCGACTACAGAAGAGGCTGACCAGCAAGAATGAAGTCACAGAAAAGCTAAGCGGGATAGGGAAGGAGCTGCGGAGACTACTCCCATCGAGTTGGATGCCGATGATGTTCCCTGAGTAACCTCATCGCAAGTCATACAAGACGATGCTCTCGAGCCGTGCGATTGACGCTGACATGGAGGATACTTGTCCAGATGATTTAGATGGGTTTATCTCGGAGGAGTCTGATTCTGAAGCAGATGATGATAAGGACCCATTCTGTCCAACTATTCATTTTTCCTCTAATGATAAGAAGCGGATTTATAGGCTTTGGATGAATACCTTAATTGTGAAACTATTGGGGAAGAAAGTAAGGTATGGTTTCCTACATCGTACTCTCATGAACCAATAGAAACCACGAGGAGAGATTGTCATGGCAGATATGGGTAATGATTTTTATCTCTTGCAATATAACACGGAACAAGATTACCAGAGGGTGTTATACGATGGTCCATGGACAGTTCCTGATCATGTTCTTACTGTGCATCGGTGACAACCTAGGTTTGACCCTGATGAGGCTGTGATTGATCGCACCATTGTTTGGATCTAATTGCCCAAGTTATACCAAGAATATTATGACCGGGAGATCCTTCTTCGTATTGCTAGGAGGGCTGGACGCCTGGTTAAGGTTGATAAAGTGACGATGCGATCCTCGAGAGTGAAGTATGCTAGGGTTTGTGTGAAGGTGGACCTCACTAAGCCTTTGATATCGAATTTTCGCTTGCGGCGAAGCATTTGAAGAATTGTGTATCAGGGTCTAGACACTGTTTGCTTCATGTGTGGTCATTATGGCCACACCTTGGATAAGTGTCATGTCAATCCGGCTCAATTAGATGACGTGGAGGTAGGTGCGACACCTACATTGGCACAACCTGACCTGAAGTCACAGAGTACTAATGAGGTGGAGATTAGGCCTGAGTTAGAGTCGAACCACAGGCCTCGGATGCTAGCTCAAAAGAAAAGACGTGGAAAACCACAGGGTTCTTTGGGCGGTTCCACTGGTAAAAGTGTAGGTCAACAGAAAGGATCCTCGGGTTCGCGGTTTGATGCACTGTGGGAGGAACTTGAACAATCTGCAACACCTGCGAATCAGGATATAGTGCGTGAAAATACTAGTATTGTAGTGCGACCCGAAAAGCCTTGCCATGTTGCTCCAAGGTCATCGGAGGGAAAGGGTAAGGAAATCTTGAAGAGTGATGCTTTTATGCATGTGGCAGCTACTAAAAAATCCTCGAGATCATCTAATAATTCTCTGGCTGATGCCGTTTGTCCCCCTGTTGTTCCTCATCGTCTCGCCCCAGTGCAAGAGGCACTTTCCCCAGTTGACAGTTTCACAGGTTGGTTCTAATGTACCGGGTAGCTCATCCTAAGAGGTTCTGTAGCCGGTTTTACATCCTTAATGTTCCCAGGCAGTCCGTTGTGGGATATAATGTGACCCTGGCTAAGCCTCCTGACGTCAGAGGTACACCTGTTCCTTTGTTAGAAAGTGATCACACCAGGATGTTCATGGAAACGAGTCACGAACTGAGGGAACCTTGCGGTGGTCTCAGTGTTTCAGGTATGCAGGGCAATGATGCTCCGGACTCTACTGGTGTGTCATCTCCCATGTCTCATTAAAATATGTTTTCCTCTATGTGGAGTTTGGCCTTCTTTTTAAGAATTATATTTTTATGCGGACTCTATATTGGAATATAAGGGGGCTGCTAGCCTCCAAGCTCGTGAGAATATTCTTGATTTGGTTAACATCAACCAGATTCAGTTAGTGATAATTGCAGAGCCAATAGTAAGTGCCGTGAAGGCAGACAAGCTTATCAGGTCATGGCGGTTTGATCATTCTTTCAGGGTAGAGGCTCGGGGGGTGTTTTGGAGGCTTGTGGGTTCTGTGGAAGAATGATGGGGATCGAGTTCAAATTCTCATGCATGATACATGTTTCATTCATATGGAGATCTCCTCTCCCTCACATGGAATCTGGCTCTTGGCGGCAGTGTATGTGAACCCGGATCCAGTCTTGAAGCAGGAATGTTTTACCAAAATTTCTCAACTTGCTCATTCGATTGATGCCCCATGGGCATTGATGGGTAACTTCAATGAGGTTTTGGATGAATCTGAAAAACACGGTGGCGCTCTGATCAATATGCAGAGGTGTGCATGCTTCTGGGCTTGGCTTGACGAGTGTGGTGTTGTGGATGTGGGTTTCTCTGGTCCTCGGTTTACCTGGCGTGGTCAAGAACATGATCAGGGGTGTGTATTTGAGCGACTAGATCGAGTGATCGTAAATCCTGCTTGGTTGCAGACTTTTTTTGATGCCAGTGTCAAGCATCTTCCTTGGGTAAAATCTGATCATCACCCCATCTCTTTGTTTCCGGTCACGCAGGTGGCGACAAAAGGGGACCGACCTTTTCGATTTCAGTATACTTGGACTTCCCATGGGGACTTTGGGAGGTTAGTGATGTCAAGTTACGGGACCGGTGCATCATAAACTTCAATACTTGACTTCTGAACTATGGAAATGGAACAAGTCAGTATTCGACAATATCTTCCGCTGCAAGCGCCAAATTCTTTCTCGCTTGGCAGGTGTTGAGCGAGCATTGTCCATTGGAAGCAATCCTTTTCTTCTCAATTTGGAGAAGTAACTTACACAAGAATACAATGTGATGCTTCACCAGGAGGAAGTTCTTTGGTTTTAAAAATCAAGCTCTAAATGGTTATCTTATGGTGACAGGAATACTAAATATTTTCATTCCACCACTATTGTTTGTAGGCGTAAAAGTAGAGTTACTCAATTGAAGAATGCTGATAGAAGTTGGGTTTCAGAGCCTCAGGCTTTACGGAGCTTGGTGATGCAATTTTATGTTGATTTATTCTCCAAAGATCAGACAATTACTCCAGGCTTTCTAGTTTCGGGTTGGTTTCCTCCATTGCCTCCGGTCGCGCTGCCGAGGTAAAGCAGGCTATTTTCCAGATGGGTGCTTTTAAAGCGCCAGGTCCAGATGGGTACCAGGCATGTTTTTTCCAGAACCAATGCGAGGTAGTGGGGTCGGATGTGGTGTCTTTTGTTCAACAGATTTTTTCTGGGACTAGACATATATCAGAGGTTAATCAGACCTTTTTAGTCCTCTTGCCGAAAGTAGAAAATCCAGAGGTGGTAGCTCAATTTCGACCCATTGGGCTATATAGTTTGTTGTTTAAAACGGTTACTAAGATCATTGTTAACCGGATTAAAGGAGTTCTTCCATCTCTGGTTGGTCCTTATCAGAGCAGCTTTGTGCCGGGATGACAAATTGTTGATAACATTGTGATAGCTCAGGAGCTTATTTACACTATTCGTAGTGCGAAGGGGTTTATGGCAATAAAAGTAGACTTGGAGAAGGCCTATGATCGGGTGGATTGGGGTTTCTTGGCAGATACTTTGCTTGATTGTGGTTTACCCTCAACTTTGCAGAATTTAACCATGCAGTGTGTATCGTCCGCTTTCATAAGTATCTTTTGGAATGGATCTCCTACATCCTCATTTCATCCATCACGGGGGGTACGATAGGGAGATTCTTTGTCCCCTTATCTGCTTGTTATGTCTTGAGAAATTTTCACACTTGGTTTTACAGGCTGTAAGCAATGGTCGGTGGAAACCTATACAGGCTAGTAGGACAAGATCGAAAGTTTCACACTTATTATTTGTAGATAATATGATACTCTTTGCTGAAGCGTCCCTGGATCAACTTGTTGTGCATTCTCAGGACTGCGTGTTAGTATGGCCAAGACACACATATTCTTTTCAAGGAATTTCAATGCTTAGGTGAAAGAGGGATTGGCCCAACAGAGTGGATTTGAGGTCACTAAATTCCTCGTCATGTACCTGGGAGTACCTCTTTATCCAGGTCGCATTACCAAAGCAACCTATACTCACTTAGTAGATATTGTTCAGTGACGGTTGGCACGCTGGCAGGTGGACCAGCTTTCATTGGCGGGGAGAATTACCTTATGCCAGTCTGTTCTGAGTGCCTTGCCTATATATACTATGCAGTTTTCTAAGATCCCTCGATCCATCTATCAAACATTGGAGAAACTTTGCCGCAAATTTATTTGGGGGGACAGACAGGAGAGTCAAAAGGTTCATCTCATCAATTGGCGAACTGTCTGTCAACCTAAATGTTTTGGCAGTGTAGGCTTGAAAGATTTATCGTTATTCAACGATGCTCTCCTTATGAAGTTATGTTGGAAATTATTTACTAAAGAGCTCCGGTTATGGAGAGACATTTTCTTTGCCAAGTATTTAACTCTAGAGGAGGGGCGAGTAGTGCTAAATAGTCGAAAGGACATGTCCCCAGTTTGGCGTGCTATCGCTAATTTATGGCTGGTGGTTCAGAAGGGGGGTCAAATGGATCATTGGGGATGGAAGTCGGGTTTCTTTTTGGACAGATTGGTAGGGTGGATGGCTTTCTTGGACCTCTTTCCCAATCAGTTACTAGTAGCATACCAGAAGAACAGTTGCATTGGCCGATTCAACGATTTGACTCCATCTTGGGGTTGGCATTGGGAGATTTTTTTCACAATTTTTAAAGAGGGATTGTATCCTGCTGCCACCTCCTATTTTTGGTCAGGGTGATGGTTTGTCTTGGGGGCTATCTAAGCCTGGTTACTTTATGGCTAAATCCGCCTATGCGCTTCTAGCAAGTGGTTCTTGGGACCTTATGGATAATTTATGGCATCTTGTCTAGCAGCGGTTGGGGTCCCAACGGGTACGATCTTTCCTGTGGTTAGCAGCTCATGGCAAGTTATTAACAAATGACATGAGATGTAGGCGACATTTATCTGATGTGCCTTGTTGTATGGCGTGTACAGTTATGGTGGAGAACATGCTTCATTTGTTCAGGGATTGTTGGAGAGCCAGGCGCGTTTGGTGTAAGATTGTCCCAGCCTCTTGGTGGCAACAATTTCTTGCGGGTTCATTTTCCAATTGAATACTTCATCACTTATCTTCCTCTTACCGAATGCGAGGTATTCCGAGCTGGCATGTTATGTTTGAAATCGCATTATGGAAAATTTGGGGTTGGAGGAATGCATGGACTTTTGAATGACAAAGTGTTGGGTACTTTTCTGTTCGAGATATACATTCCTTCGTCCAGGAGATTTTAAGCATACATGATGTGGCCGTTGGTCATTGTTCGGTTCAGCGATCCTCTCGTAGTGCTTGCTGGACTGCTCCTCCTGGTACAAGCTAAACACTGACGGTTCGAGTAAGGGCAATCCAGGGCTTGCTGGGGCTGGAGGTATGTGTAGAGATGCGGCGGGATGTTAGGTATTTGGTTTCCAGTCGAATCTTGGCATCTGATCAGCGTTCAAGGCTGAAGTATGGGTTGTGTTAGTGGGACTGCAACACGCATGGAGTCAGGGAATCCGGTCTTTAATCCTGGAGCTGGATTCATTGGGCCTGTGTCAAGTGTTTCGGTCTTACTGCAAATCCAGGAGCTATCACGCAGGGATTGGTTCATCATTGTCCAACATGTACTCCATAAAGGGAATCACTTAGCGGATACACCTAGCCAATAAGGCGCTTGAGGCCAATCTTGGCACGACCTTTATTTCATATGTTCCTGATTATTGTCTTTTGTTGTTTCATTCAAATCTGGCGGGAATGGCTTTGCCGTCTCCTGCATGACATTTTTATGAGTAATTTGGGCTAGGCTCCGTTTCACACCAAAAAAAACAAACAGAGCATCAATAATAAAACTACTACAACATGGAGGCGAGGGGAGGCAGGTTGGGGAGGGGGTGCGATGGAGGAGGAGGGCGGAGGGGACGCGAGAGTAGGGGAGAGGAATTTTTTTTTTATTTGTTTTATTTGTTAGATGAAACAATTGAATCGATAGAAGGTGTGTTATTTTCTTTATTTTTGTTTTTTATTTTTTAAAAATGAGAAAATTATCTGAACGGCTTCAAGGAGTTCGAGTGTGTTCCATCTACACCTTTCATCCAAAAATCGTTTGAACTTGTGGTTGGTTCAAATCGAGGTAGTAAAATCTTAAAATAATAAAGTTGAGGTGGTAAAATACAGATTTTTTTAGTTGAGGTACTAATTTATTTTAGAATCAAAGTTGTGGTGGTAAAATGTATTTAACCCAAAAATGTGTAGAAATAGAGCATAAAAACCACACCTGGGCTGTGCGAGACCAGCCTGAAGTTATTTGTACAATATTATCATTTTTGCTTATTTAATAAATTTGATTTTTTTTGTCGAGAATTTAATAAATTTGTTATACCTTATAAGTAATCAAATTTGACATTAATAAAGAAATGATCCAAACGTTTTAGTGCATTGAATCAGTGTTAACCCTAAGTTTCTCATGTTTTCCGGTTCTTGAACATGCAGATGCAATAGAAGCTTTTCTCCAGCACCTACAGCAATTCTTGGCTTCAAAATTCACAACCGCCAAATATTATGTCAACTCATTTTGAGGAAATTCAACCATCCCTTCTCTTCAAGTAAAGGAACATTAAGATACAAATTAGTACTGTGGTTTCTGTACATTAGAACAATAGACTAGTTTTCCACTTGCAACATCAAGTTGCAACCAAAAAAATGGAGCAGACATGTCTCCCTGTCTTTCGTGGTTGTACAGAGACGCTTGGATCATGACCGGGTAGAACCAGTTGAACTGAACACATTTCACAACAATAAGCCTGCTAGCCCATCTTCTCTTTCCCGATTCTTCCGATCGTACAAATTAGATGAAACTTATCAAAAAAATCACACAGGAACAAGAAGAAGAGGCAATGATGCCAGTATATGGATCAAACTTCCATGGGGGGAAAGTAGTCAGCATTTACTCCAGGGGGAGACAATGGTGGAACAGCTGCTTCATGGTGTTCAGAAGTTTCTAAATCCAAAACCTTCCTAGCTGTTGCCTTGTTCTCCAACCTTTTACCAGTCTTCCTTGAAGGAACTGACTCTGAGGCAACTGCTCTTGATGAGTTACTACTATCAATTGATGCTAAGAACTTGTCCTTTGATAGAGTTGTTTGGGCAGAAGCAATAACAGAGCTGAAGACACCAGATTCCCTAAGACCCTGTATAATGGCCTGCAATTTACCAGCGATAAAGTCCACTTAGCGAATAAACAAACAGCGTTGGATAATTCAGAAAACAGTGCAATGTTTTTCTTTAGGAAAAACCAGCTCATTGAAGGGAATGCAACCAGTCAATTTGTTCGTGTCTTTTAATGAGTTCCAAAATCATAATGTTTCAATCCAAAAAATATTGCTGCCAATCCCATGATCTTTATAAAAACCAAATTATCGGTAGTGTTCTCTCCAACAAATTAGCAAGCATTTGTATGCCAAGGATTGAAAAGATCCATGTCACAATAAAAAATCTAATTCTTTCCTCTTGCCCATTCTTTTCCTTGATCGGTCTGTTGCTGCTCCCTTATAAGTATAACAAGATTGTTCCATGTAATTCAAATTATATTGCAAATTATCATGCAAAGCACATTCTACTTTTTGCTTACCATGGGAGTGTATATGCGAGTTAAAATGCCCTTCCTCAGGAGTTTCAATTTCAGGTCTTTGTCACCCCATACAACGTGTTCCCGATACCTAAAACCAAAGAAAGCAACTTTAAATGTTATAGCAAGCAGATTTTTTAAAAGCACACAATTGTACGGCACAGTACTCTTGGAACATTTCTCCGTAGAAGAAAAAAAGAATTTCATTACCAGCTCAGCATTTCCTCCTCTGTTGCAGTTGAAGCAATTATGAAGGCCTGCAATGATTGATGCTTAGCCAATAAGATCAAGCAAAAACTGGAATCCAAAAGAAACTAAACTGATTGCATTTTCCCTGGTGACTGCCTCCTTTACTTTTAGATGATGTAACTGGTCCATCTTAATAAAATTTCACTCATTCTGATGAAAAAGAAAAAAATCATCATTCCTTGGTCTATAGCTATATGCTAAGTTACCAAGAGCCTGATGCAGCATACAACCAGAGATTTCTCAAGGATACTTATTTCACCAAATTCAAATGTGGGAACAGAATTAATAGCAAGGATCAGTCACACATAAAACATCCTTTGGATCCATATCCAAATTGACAATATTTTGAAGAGTGGATTCTTGGAATACAAGGTTCAATGGGCAACAACTACATGTTCAAAGCTTACCAAACTCGCAAATTTTTCCTGTAAAGTCATATAATGTATGTTTCGCCTTTAATTATAGATATATGTGGTGATGAGGTGAACAAGACCGAGATATGACTCTCAGGACTAACAGGTACTCAGATTGTAACAATTCCTTTTCTAAGTGACACAGCTGACACTTATATTCTTAAAGCCAATTCAAAGGAAAGCATCAGCAGAATCAACATGTAGTTAACACAGACACTGTAGAGGCATCAAACTCACAGATCTATCAAAATCCAGCATGAAGCATCTTTTGACATCCTCCTTTGTAGGCTTGCAGCCACATCGATCTCGTCTGGATGTCAAGTCTGAAAATTTGGAATAAGTATAATGTAGGACAGCAGCCTCTTCCAATTTCACCTCGCTATCAAAATTTTACAGAATGCAGAACAGTTGTTAGACAGTTAACTCACTGCCAATGGTGGACAGAAAATGAAAGAATGACATAATCAAGAATTTTATTTTGTGTTAATTGATTAGCACGAATAAAAAGTAAAAAACAACAAAAATACGTTTATATATAGGTAACTCAACATTCCTATATGATTGGCGCACATGCATGGACATTCACCACATGCGTAATAACATGTTAACTGTATACAGTGAGCAACTGCAGACAATGAACGTCGAAAATGAAAACCTTTCCCAGCAAATATATGCAATGCAAACAGCAAGAATGTGCATAAATTTAGTATGGCTATAAGCCCTTCATTTGCAGATGCATGAGCATACAAATAGTTGTGCCTATAAGATAATTTACATACTTGGGTGTTTTCATGTAGTTGTGCCATCTGTGAGCACCATTAGGACGGAGATGGTCTTGAATTCGAGCAGCTGCTTTCCCATTTCCATAAGTTAGGAAATAATTTGGATTACCACGTGTTGATTCCTTGTACATTCCAAAATATGTATCCTTTGGGAGGTGGTCATAGTTCTTCTTGAACATCGACACCTGTTTGCATACATGATGGGTTAAGAGATAGCAAAGCCTGCCTGTAACTTTTCAAGCATATTTTCCTAACAAGTTATTTTGAACAAACATGAGATGTAGAGTTAAAACACTGCTAGTGCAGATATGGATTGATCCCATTTCTTTCCTCATTGACAAAACTCGTGTACACATCCTTTCTACCAACTACAATTTCGTCAAACTGCTTTGCCGACATATTTGCAATTGAAACAACACTTTCACCTAGACAGAATTTAGTAAAATAAGAGAACTTGATATATGGAAAATGCAGAATCAATCGTTACTGTGTGTTTAATCAAATTATTGAAATTGAACCTTCAATAAATAAAAATTACTAAATCAAATATATGACAGAGCTAGTCACCTCACTGAAAGGATCTTGGACATCATCTCGTTCCACACTGCTCTCCTGAGGAAGAACAACATCATTGTTAGATGGACAAAATGATGAAACACAGAAGCATTGGTAAAACTGAAGCTCTTAGCATCACCCACAATTCACTATTTGACATTCATCATCAACAAAAGCATTGCAAACCCAAGTGAAACACTCACATAATTTGGGAATACAACCATATCCACATTCCCAGGAACATCAAGTAGCAACTGCCTCAAAGAATACTCACTAGCACCAGCAGGGTGTATCAGTTCGTCAGTGTCAAGATGAAGTATCCAGTCCATGCCTGCATCCTAAGATGTTTTAAACAAGAGACTAGTTCAAAATGATGGTACAGTATTACCAGTATCTGAGGACAAAGGACTAATAGTGACATTGCTATTGACAACAAAAAGATTTGGCCAGAACGTAGACATACCCTTGCCATGACAATGGCCATTTCCATGTTGAGAGATTGCTTCACAAATAGCTCATAATTGCATGGCTTGTAGAAAAAGCTAGATAGCCATGTCTCATTCCAGATACGGCTGATTAAAAGCATAAAAGAAATGAAGTCGATAAGAATTCTTCTGGGGCAAAATGATCACTGAAACTGAACGCTAAAGAAGGAAACATTCTCCAGCCAAGATGCTAACTACTCAGCTTAGAAGCCAGCAGACAGGACTGAACCAAACCTTTTAGCCTGTTGTTCTTCTAGCTCTCTTGTTCTATAAATCAGTTTTACTCCCTGAGAGAATGGGCATACGCATCGTTAAGAGTAATCCAGAACAGCAGACGTAGCGCAAAATCGCAGTACAGAAACTCCCAACGTAAGAAGAAAGCAAGCAATAATTTAATAAGAAACAGACAAAAGATGGCTCACAGGAATAGATTCAAGAACTTTTGATACTGTAGGAGATGCCGCCTTTCCTTCCACGAAAAGGAAAAATGTAGACACCCCGAGAACCTTATGGTAAAACATCCATGGTAATATCTGATCTAAACCAGCCGATGTACTTGTTGTTATACAGATCTGCAGATTCGGTAACAAACCAATACTTAGTCACGGAGAAAACAATTGAATGCATCACAATATAATCGCCAGACTTGCAACCATGCAAAAAATAGCATCATAAGGCAAAATGGTGTTTATCTAACAAAGAATGGGACAACAATAAGGCAACAGAGAGAGGCAGATCGAAAGCGAAGCATGGAATTGAAGACCGAAACTTTTAAAATCAAAGACAGAAACGGAGGGATACCCATGAGAAAGGAACAAAAGGCCAGGAAAGCAAGATCCTACCTTGGGGCGAATACTGCTCTCGAAATCGAACTTCCAGTCCCTGAAGTAAGGAAAAGAAGGGGAGGAAGTACGGAGGAGGGAGGAGCAATCAGAGGAAGAATGGTGGGACTTGGGGGAGAGAAGGGAAGAAGAGGAGGATTCCATGCCGGGGAATATCTCGTGGGTGGTGTGGCGGGAGCCCTGGGGGGCCCAGCGAGCGGTGGCGGAGGCAGGGTCGGAGAGGAGGCCGCCGCGGTCGCCTTTCCATTGGAGAGTGAAGGCTAAGGCGGCGAGGGAGAGGGGGAGGAGAGTGAGGAGGAGGATGAGCTTTGAGCTGAAGGCGGAGGCGGAGGCGGCGGAAGAAGGGCGGAGGGGGGCATGGAGATGATGGCTGGGCATGGTCCGCCTCCCGGTGGTGGTGGTGGTGGTGGTTGTTTGTTAGAGAGAGAAGAGAGAATTGGCAATTTTTGATTGGGTAACACTAGTTAGTGTTGATGTGTTTTAAAGTGGTTTAATAGTTCTCTGATGCTTGTTTGTTTGAAGTAAATAGGTTGTCTTGTTGGAAAGTAGTAGAGAAAGTAGTTTGGTCCTGCTCCTGCTCCTGCTCCTGCAAGAAGTAGATAGGTGGGCAAATAAATAGATACTCTCTATAAGGGTATGCATGAAGGTATAGGCATAGCCGCCTATAGGGGGTGGTGGGGTGGAGGGGGCTGTAGCGGGAGGACGGGAGGGGAGGTTGGTTGGTTGGTTTGGTTGCCTGCCACTGGGGACAGAGGTGGCGTGTTCATTTCAGAGTTCAGACACAAATTATGGAATTAATATATTAGATTTATATATGTAAAAAGCTGAAAAAAGAAACAAAAAAAAAAGCTTCATATAGAGCATAACAAACTTTCTTATGAATTACAAATGAGAATAGAACAATAATTCTTTTTATTCAATTTTTTTTATTGTATTCTATCTTTAACATGTGTAAATATTTAAAACATTTATTATTTTAATTTGTGTGTCTCAACTCTCAATTGATATATTAGAGTACAAATCTCAACTGTTTGGCAAGAAGTTTTTGGGCAACATAATTTTTTGAAAACAAAATAATTAAAAGAAATAAAAATATTAAAATAGTTAGCCATGTAAAAAAAACATTTTATTACCTTCATGCCGTAGTAAGAATAATTTGAAGAAATAAAGTGGTTGGCTTATTTTTCCAAATCAAATTCATAATTTATAGGTACATAAAATTATTAGAAATTTTGAAAAATCAAATAATCATTTCCTAATTTAGAAAAATAAAAAAGGAAAAAAAAGTTTCACCCTCACACCGCAATTATTAGAGATATTGTGAAACGCCCCGACCCGAATTTACCGTACACAGTAAACCCGAGCCGGAACTGTGACAACCCAACAAAATAAACCCAAGCATACAGTGTGAACTACAATAACTCGGCCCAACGGCCCAAAATAGTAAAACAACATAAATAATAAATCTCGGCCCAATGGCCCAATAATAGTGAAAACATGCACAGCGGAAGACTTATGAA
>JAKUCV010001306.1:0-73756 GCA_028386065.3 Turnera subulata | reverse complement strand
CGGGGTAGCATGCCCCAGAAATCTAACTCCAACGATGTGGTAGCAAACCCCTTGCAGCCATATTAACCCGGATCATGGGTCCGTTGTGCCCCTAATGTCATGATGTAGGTTTAACCTCAAGGTCGATGTGCCTCTATTGTGCGATGTTAGTTTGATGAATCAAAAAAATGAGGCTTGACATGCCCCCCTTTTCGGCTAGCAACTCTAGGAAATGTAAGTCTATATCAAGTGATGAATTTCCAATGTTGTCACCTTTGTTGAACCTTTACCCTCAACCAGTCTACCTTGTCATGAAATTCATGTTCTATGTGTGAGTGATGCATGAGCATGTCTAAGTGTGTTTTCTCTTCAATACATGGGGGTGCCTCTAGTTTCTACATGCGATTTTTTGGATGCAAGTGCCTCCTAGTTCTACAATGGTGTATTTGCCTCTTGAATGCAAGTGCTTTCTACTACCATCTGTATGGATGCAAGCGCAATCTCATTCCTACATAGTGCGTTTGGAGGCATGTGCCCCTAGATGCGAGTGCTTTCTACTTCTACGTGTCGTGTTTGGATGTAAGTGTCCCTAATATGATGCATGAGCATTGAAATCATTCGAGCCAAAGGTGGAAGTTAAGAAACTTGACAAAAAGCAAGTTATCCCATCAAAAGTACGGAAAGTCTTAAAGAGAAGGATTCCCAATGACTATGAACTCATCAAATGCTAACTGCGACCCCAGGGGTGAGTTTTGCCAAAAGTTTTTGATGGACGAAAATCTATCTAGTCAAGGGAAAGGGGAATGGATGAGTGGATATCCCCTCGAGAAATAGACAGAGAGGATGCTCCCAGATACTTATATAACCCCTTTTGTTGATGATGACATGGCCAATGAAGTGGTCTATCTTTGATGAGTAGTCCTCGCCATGTAGAAGGATGTGGTCTGGTGTATGGATTCATCATTGTTGGCTACTATCCCCATTTTTATTTTTTTCTTTCTGCCCTAACTTTTGCCTAGGCCACCCTTTCGGGTTTTCAACCTAGCAGGCATGTACTAACTTTTGCCTAGGCCGCCCTTTCGGGTTTTCAACCTACGGACTTTTCTTTTTTTTTCTTTTTTTCCTTTCTTTTTTCAGGGATAGCAACCATTAAAATTGTGCTCCTAGAGACTACTCAGGTCAGGCATACTCGGATATTTATTAGGGGGTAGACTCTCAATCTTAATCGTCTAGTAGAGCTGTGTCTATGAGAACATTGGAGAGATGTGCTTCATGATAACCGGATTCAAAATGAGTTTCTAGAGAGATGGGCTTGACTGACATCTACAACCTTTACATGTCCGAAAGAAAGGTCTATATATTACAAAAGAGACCCGAATACAATCGACTGTGTAGCATGTATATCAAATAATGACTCCAATCTTTCCATTGAATCAATCTGGGAACCAATAATAGACCGGGCCCGTTGTCGGATTACCTACGTATCTGTGGATGTGGTGTCAGGTCTGAGATGAGGGTGTTTTGTGGAAGGCTGAAGATAGTAGAAGTTTGCGAAAGGCTGAAGGTAGGGGGTGCTGGTACAATGGTGTTTTAGTGGGAGGCTAAAGGTAGCTTGGGAACACTTGTCTTCTTCATTACAATTTATTCTTCCCAATTTCAGGTAATAGATGATGAATTATTCAAGCACTAAGGGTCACTTTCCTTTCCTCGTTTCTTTTTCTTTTTTTTTTGGTTTTTTTTCTTTTTACTTTTTTTTCGTTTTTTTCCCATTTATTTTTCCCCGAGGAGAGTGACCCCTTTTGAACAAGTGAAATTGTATAGGGCTCTTTCTGGAAGCGAGATTCATCTTTGGGAAGCAACTCTTCTAGACAAGTGTTCAAGGTAGATGTGATAGGGTCAACATGGGTGTCGGGCTAGATAGGTGTTCAAAGGTCAAATCGGGTAAGTGTTTGAAGGTCAGGCATAGGTAAGTGTTTGGAAATCGGTGTAAGTAAGGTTGGATTACATCCTCAGAATCAGGTCTTCGTAGTTCATTTCATGGTCCCCAAGATTGATCCAATGGAATATCATGAAGTCATGTACAAGTTACCCCATATACACAAAAGATAAGGGAATCAAAATTTTATTCCTTATGCGAAAAATTGAAGTGTAAATGATGACACTATTGATTGTTGGAAATAGAATTTATCCCTTCCCCCCTTGGCTTGACTCAACTTCTAAACTCTAAAGAGCAGTTATACCACCTCTCTCGATCCTCGATAATCATTTTATCTATGCCTAGCATTTCACTCTATGGTCCTCAGTTAACCCCCACTTGTATTTCTTGTCCACTCCTCGGAATGCATCTTCTCCATTGTCATCTTCACCATCGTCTCCGAACCTTCTCTCTTGTCTTCTTATTGCGTTTCCATCATCGTTCTCACCGCCATCTTCATTGTTGTCCAATTGCTAGGCCTCGCATCTTGTTCATTTGGGAGGGTCCCATGGCAGTGTCTCTGTTCGATACCCCAACTTTGCTCATCCATTTGCCTTGTCAAGTTGGTCCCTCATTGTATGGCTCTTCCTAGGCTTGTCATCTTGGCTCATAAATTCGGTTCATAGGTAAAAATTAGGGCTTATATCTGTCTTTGAAGAAGGCCCAATCAGGTCACCTCGTCTCTCCTTCTCCTACGACGAATACTGGGACTTACATCATAAGAAAGCCCAACCAAGTCATCCCATCTCCCCTCTTCCGCCATAGATGATGGGGCTTACATCTTGTGTCACAAGAAGGCCCAAAGTCACCTCGGTGTTTCAAGTTGATGCTTCTTCATTGACTCTGCCTTCCTCTCACCTTTCGCCTCAGAATATCTCCATGGTTCCCAATGTCTTCCCTATCCCCCTTTCTCGTTTCCTTGTGACGTAGCCATCATCCCTAATATCCTCACCATCCCCTTTCGACTAAGGCACTACCCACCCCTGGTGTCCTAAGGGTTCAATTCTAATGATAGAGTTCATGGTCATCAAGGATCCCAGACTTAAGCTTCGTTTTCTTTGAAAATATTTGGAAATGGTGGAAAATATGATGGGATACATTTGCATAACACGTTTCTTTTCTTTTTAAAACATCTCTTTGAAGACTTAGGCCTAAAAGATGGGGATTTAAAAAGTGAGACACCCTAGCTCGAATTTGTGTTTTATCCTTTGAAGAACGTGTAATGCAATGTTCAATGTATGCAAATGCAAATTCCCTAAACAAGGTAGACTGGACATAGAGGACAACTGGGGAGACAACACCAAAAATTTATCACCGGCTTAAACATGCATACCTACTTCCCTAGGGTTCCTTTACTAGACTCATTGATCCACACTATGCAATATAGCACCCTAGGGGCAACGTCCCTTGCCGGTGCGGGGCGGGCCCAGCAAAAATTTTTTTCTATACTATTTTCTATATATATTTTTTATGGATTTTTTATTTATCAAAAGAAAAATACATTATTTACACATGCTCAAATCCGCAACAATAATCATACAAAATGCACGTACCACTTATTGATTCATAATGCATGAGATGCTCAGGGTATGCAGCTGGTTGGGGGCCAAAAGACTGCTGCTAGGAAATAGGTTGACCTACTCACATGTGATAATGGATATCGCATGAGGTCCGAGGCCAGTTAATCCCCATCATTACTAAGCATCGAGAAACGGGTTCATGCAAGCCACCATCACTTAAAGAAAGTATGTGGTGGGCTTGGCTTCCCTCACCCTCTTACGGTAAAGGCTTCACATAAATCATCATGAATGCAGGGCACTTATGATGACAAATAAAAAGGCACACAGAGCTCTATGATTGCACAAGATTTCTTAAACCCACTAGTTCCCCAGCAGAGTCACCAACTGTGAATACCCGACCCAAAATCACTTGGGCCTATTCACCTATTCCTTTCACCTTCTTCCTCGAGGCAATCCCACATCATTAGAGTCGCCACCTAAGTTTTATTAGGGACAAAACTTAGTAAAAACCCTCAAATGACTCCTTAGGCAACATGGTCATGGCGAACCAAAGATATGGGATCGGGGGTTCATCACGAATGGGAAGGTGTTAGGCACCCATCTATGTTGGGTCGAAATCTTGTGCAATCAAAGAGAAAAATGCGCCTTGTGCAAGTATGCAAGTGTGGAAAACAAAGAAAGGGGGGAGGAAAAGACTTGGCTTGCATCCCGTTATGAGACCGAGACTACCTACGTACCCGAGTGATCGGGGTCAAAGCCACGTAGTTCTAAACATGGCACACAGTGGCCACTTACATCATCAAAAGCACCAGCAATCAATCAGCCAAAATCAATCAAAAAAGGGTTTAGGATTACCTTATGTAGCCCTCCTCTAGCTCCTTGCAATGGGTCGAGTCCTACACCCACCTTCTTGCCACTTCTTAGCTCTATGGTTGATCCTCTTCTTGATTCCTCCTTGCTAGACTACTGCTTGATGCTCCCCATGAAAATCCTCCAGAGTTTCTGCCTTAGAAAATATTTCTAAACTTAGAGAAGTAGAGTTTCTCCAAGCAAGAAGAGCTTATAGGTGTGTATGTGAGAAAGATTGTGTGTCCTTTGAAATGTGTGTGAGGAGTTCTATTTATAGTGCTCTGGGAAGCCTAAGGGCGTGGACCTGCTTAATGGTGAAGATTATGCCCGAAAATCTGGTCCAAAACCGCGTGGGATCGAAAAAGAAATAAAATCGGAGATTTTCGGAGATCCTGGGCACCCATGATCGCCATGGCCGGCGGTCATGGCTTGGATGACCGCCACAAGACCGCCAGGGCTTGGCGGGCATCCCGTGATGACCGCCGGGCCCTCCCGGTTTTGTGCATTCTTTCCTTTTTTTGCTCCTCAATCCCCCCTAATTCAGCTCTGATTCGATCCTACTGCGTAATCAACCCCTAATCTACCCAGAATCACTCAATTACTTGATTAGCACTCCCCTAAATCATTCCATAATCAAAAGATTATACATTAACACCCAAAATCATACCAAAAACACAAAATCTACTTAAATGATAATTAGCTCTGAATTTCGTGGAAAATCAGAGCTAAAATTGATCTCCAAGAAATGTGTTAATGGGCTGGACAAACTCTGGAGAATAATTAATTTGGACCCTTAAATCCATTCCTAACCCAAGAATAAATCATCTCATTATAATTGGGAAAAAACAAATAAAAAGGCCCAAATATATTTTAATGCAAATAAACCTTATCACATGTTTTATCCTAAGGTTAAATCTTCTCATTAATCCTAGGATTTAAGTGTATAGAGGTTTATGTCATCAAAATATATTAATTCTATTAAATTAAAATTCATATCATGCTTGAACCTTGGACCAAATCATCTTATTGATCTTAAGTCTACACATGCACAAAGTAGAATTTAATAAAATTTCCGTGGGTCAAATTTGGGTGTTCACACTAGAGGAGGGCTACAAGAGGTAATCCGAAATCCCATTTTTGTCTATTGTTCGTTGATGATTTAATGATGTTATTGATGATGAAACTGTTGTTGTGATGCCATGATAAGAACTACGTGGGCTTTGGACCCTGTCGCCAGGGTACGTAGGTGGTTTCTAGTGGTGGACACTCAAGCCCAATTATTTTTATTTTTCTTTTTATTTCAATTCAATTTTGTTATTTTATGTGATTTGTTTCCACACAACACACATTTTCACATGGCATACAATTATTCCTTAATTGCACAAAGTATTGCCCCAACATGGATGGGTGCCTAACACCTTCCCATCCGTGACGAACCCTTGGGCCCAATATCTTTGGTTCGCTAATCAGTTACCTTAAACGGAGTCATTGGGATTCAAGAATGGATTTTTCTGAATTTTACCCTATAGTAAAATTCGAGTAGCGACGCCAAAGATATTGGGTGACGGTTAAGAAGAAGGTGCAAAGGAATAGGTGAGGAGGCCCAACTAACTTTGGGTCGGGTCCTCACAGCAACATAGACCCAAAAAAGGAACCCACTAGACTAAAGAATTCTGGGGCACCAATCTTTTATGGGGTGCCCCTTATCGTCACCCAACATCTTCTATTATTTGCCTTGTCGCCGATATGCCAAGGCTTCATCGTAGTTGGGCCAAATCAGGGGGCTCTTGTGTGAACTGTTGCATTTGTCCCTCAAACGGGAAGCATACCAACAAAGAATCACCACCTAGACTAGTGACCTCTACCCCCTTCCTGTCGTGAAGCTCCCAGAGGCAGTACGCCCATTTAGAATTCTCGGGATCCTTCAAGACTACAACCGCACACCTAGATAGCCAACTCAGACTAGTTGATGTTAGGATAAAGGTGATACCTAGGGTGTAGAGTTGATCGACATTCGATGCTGGTTTATCATCCTCCAGTGCACCCTACCACCTGAGCAAAAGAGCTTTTCGACCTTAAACCTGCGCCTTCATGTCGCATTCTCTGTCGCTCGTCCTGCTCTGGTGCCCTAGAGGTTTGTTTTCTCGTGCGTGCAATATTTTCCCTCAGGAACCCCTTCTCCGCTTGCACCCGATTAACATCAGACAGTAGCCTAGTCATCTCGATATTACTTCTGAACCGCACATGCAATTCGCTTTCTGGCCTTGGTTACTTTGTTAGGTACGTAGACATCCAGTACTTCTCCATAATTAGACATAATCATGTAAATATCAATTGGTTTTGAAAGATTCTCAACATACAAACTATGCGTTTGGCCATTATCAATGGCAGCTTGCACTTGTTGACGACTCCACTTTGAGAAGTACGGTCTCGGTGGAGTTTCTAGTTCTTGTGATTTATTGGGTTTAGTGTTTTCTGGGACGGTGGTCTGGGCTGGGTTGGTGTATGTTGTGTTTGTGTTTGGGGGGTGGTATTGGGGTATGGTTGTGTGTGGTGGTGTTGTTTAGGGTAGTGTTTGGGGTTGCATGGCGGCCTGGCTGGAGCTCGGTGGACATAGGTTGGGTAGAGAGCATTAGATTTTGGGGGACAACCGCGTTACTCCAAGAAGTTTTATTTTTCTCCTATTAATAACTTGATTTTTCCATACTCAAAACAATTTATTTAAGAGTTAAATGTTTTTTTTCTATCCCTAAACTTTGTCAATTTCTCAAGAGTTGTCCCTACTCTTTTTTTCGTCGATTTTTTGTCCCTAAACTTGATAAATCCCTAGAGGAACTATCCTTTTTCCCTCCTGTGGCCGGTTATTCACTCACGGGCTGACACGTGGCACCACATGACATGTGGGACCCGAGAGGCCCTGAATATTTTATTCTTCCACATTTATTTTTCGTTTTTTCCGGTTTTGTTTTTGGAAATTCGATTTAATTTGGAAAATAATTTTCTGGAAATAAAAAAATAGGTAGGGCCCATAAACAGTGAAGGGGAGGAAGAATTAAAAAAAACAAAAAAGTAATATTATTATTGAAAATCTGGGGAAAAAATTGGGATTTAATTAATTTGAAATAATTATAAATTTTAAAAAGGGAAAAATTGTCATAATAGTTAACTAAATTTTAACTTTTGAATTTTTTATTTTTCATCATCCATCAATACAATTTAAAATGCTGACTTAACTCATAAATACACTAATTTAACACTTAAATACACTAATGTCGTACTTAGGATTATTCATCAATGAGAAAAAAAATCCTCCTTTCTCTTTGACCTATCTTTCTTCTTCAGTCCAAAAAGAAAAGACCAATCTTTCTTTTCCTCCTTCCCCTGAAAAGAACAGCCACCATCCTCCTTCCCCTGGAAGAATAGCTGGTGAAGCCTCTCTCTCAACACAACCCCTACCATTGCCTTCTGTTATACAGATCCGTTTGTACCAAAACATGGCTCCGATCCTCCACCACCGACCTGACCTTGGCGACGGACCGATGACGTACTGCTGGATCCCCAAGGCCTTGAAGGAGGCCAAGCCGAACCTGCTCCTCATCCACGAACAACCTCCCTCATCGCCCCCTCCCTCAGCTACCTCCTCCCCTCCCCTTCCTCCTCCACCACCGCCGCAGACTGCGGCTCTCACTTCCTCGGCTGGCTCTCGCTTCGTCGCAGATCCCAAACCCACCCTTCCATGCGCGAATTCTCTGTCTCGCACTCCCTCTTCCAGAACCTCTCACTTCTCCTTCCCCATCGCAAACTCCGAAATTGCTCCCGTAACCGTAACCCCCTGCATTTTCCTACTCTTCGTCACTCCCGTCCACGACCAAGCAATCCACACTCACGACTACCGCGCCTACCAGTTCCGCCTCCCCACCACGTCGTTCGAGCCCAAGCCGATCAACATCGTCAACATAGGCCCTGCTTTCCGGGCCATTACGAGTCGTTTAGCCCTAACTCGGCCTTTCCCATGCTGAACTGCGAAATGAGGGGTTCGTCTTCGCCGATGGTGGAGGAGGACCGAAGCATGGAGGAGCAGAAGCAACCAATTCGGGACACAAATGATAGACAAAGAAAGCTACCAATCGCAGCTGTTCCATAGGGGTGAGGGTGGCGTGGCTCCGTCTGGTTCTCCTCCGACTCGGAGGAGATTAGTCTGAGAGCTGCGGTGGCGGAGGAGAGATCGATGCCTAGGAGGGAGGCCATGGCCTCGCAAGAGGCAACGGGGAACGCGGTGGAGGATGACGGCAAGATATTAATGCTTTAATATATTAGTTTTTGGAAAATATTTAGTTTTTTCAGAATTAATCAAGGGCCCCAATGGCTACATTAATCAATTGGGTTTCACGAGTTGATTTTTTTTTTCAGATTCTCCTTGTAATTTTAATGAGTTGCTTAATTCTTTGTTTGGAGACCCTATAAAAGAATAATTCTTGTTTTCTGAAACTTTCGTAATTCCATGAAATTATAAAAGAATAATTCTTGTTTTCTTAAACTTTACTAATTTTATGAAAATCATTTTCCAAATTAAAACGAATTTCCAAAAATAAAACCAGAAAAAAGGAAAAATAAATGGGGAAGAATAAAATATTCAGGGCCTCCCGGGTGCCACGTGCCAGCCCGTGAGTGGGTAACAGGCTACAAGAGGGAAAAAGGATAGTTCCTTTAGGGATTTATCAGGTTCAGGGACAAAAAATCGGCAGAAAAAAGAGCAGGGACAACTCTTGAGAAATTGACAAAGTTTAGGGACACAAAAAATATTTAACTCATTTATTTAACAAATGATGATATTTATATTTACAATTTAAAAGTATTGGTGAATTTTACTATCTGCTTATGTTATGAATACATATGGGAACAAAATGTCTTCATCATGCAATAACTCTGTAGTTAATAATTGTGGCATATGACTGTTTATACCAAATTCAAAATCGTGGACGTGGAGTGATCGATGGGTGGTTTAATTCCGCAGATGGTTCATGGGTTCCTTGGGCTGGTATAGATTGTGGGCTGTTCGCGGGATAATATCGCAGGTCGTTGTTAGAATCCTTGGTGGCGATCGTGAGTTGTTGCAGGGTAATGTCGCAGGTCGTTCTTGGGTATCTTGTTTGATATCGGTCGATGGGTGGTTGATGTTGCAGGTCGTTCCCTTAACCAATTAGTTGAATTTTTGTCACCTCTTGACCTGCACGTTGACTTTTACTCACCCCATGATCTGCGAGTTGACTTTGGGTTCCTAAGACCTTTGAGTTGACTTTTGCTCACCCCATGACCTGCGAGTTGACTTTTGCTCACCCCATGACCTATGAGCTGACTTTGGGTCACCCTTGCCCGACGATAGATGGATCGAGGTCCAGGTGTCACAAGTCCCTAAAGTATTTTCGATAACCGTGTTGAAGTGATTTTATCTTGAAATCGATCTGGATTGAATTTTAAAGGGGTTTATCTTGGAGAATTTGTAACGGATCTTGATTATTTGTTGATTTTAAATTTCTATATAAGGTTGTTGATTATTCTTGTAAGAGATCCAAGATCAATCAATCAAAACTACAATTACTCAATTTATCTTTATTTTCCTTACTGCACAGTAGTGCAGTTTTATATCTTTATCATGTCTTTTTTGACGTAACTTAGCTAGCTTGATTTTCTTTGAAAATCCAAAACACCCAAAAACCTGGTCTAAGGACGTGTGACACCGTCCATTCGGCCCTTCAGCGGTCGGATCCGGTAGCAGTTGGTCGCTCGCTATTCAATATAGCGAACAATGACATAGGGTTGGGGTGGCTATTCTGGCTTTGTTCAATTGACGAGAACCTGGAGAATGGGCAAATATTCGTTGGCAGGGCCGATCGAGTGCAAGACGAAACCTTCCTCCAGAGATAAAAAATGGTTTCCATAGCGATAATATCCATATATATATATATATATGTATATATATATATATGGATTTTTCAATGATGCTCCATGAGTATAGTACAAACGCGATTATGTCCATTGGATATGAGTGGTTAAATAATGATCGTTGGACATGGTAATATTATAATAACATTATTTTTTTATTTTTATATTTCTTTTTATTTATACTAAAAAATATTTTAGGTGGGAACCCATCCAAGATGGTAAGATCCTAGATATTATAATAGCCGTTATATTGATAGCCGTTACTCTTCTTAATAAGAGGTCGACCTAACAATTTTACAAATATATGCTTTATTTTGGAGATTTAATAAAAGGTCTACACATTAGCTTATAGGTTAACCTATCAATATTCATGTTAAGGTTGACCTGTTAATCGAAGGGGTCGACCTATTATTTATTTTTTTTATGGTCACTGTTGAAGGATCTATATAAGGTTGACTTGTTAATCGAAATGGTCGACTTATTATATTTTTGAAGGTATTAACCTAATATGTTTAATTGTGAAAGATCGATCTGATTAACTGAAGGGGTCGACCTGATTAATTGAAGATTGATTCATTATAATTTAAGTTACCGATTTCTATCTAACTATTGAATTTTATTAGGTTGGCCTATTTGAACGAAAAGGTCGACCTATTTAATTGAATTATTAAGAGATCGACCTGTGAATTTGTCAGGTCTGACCTCCACACAAAAAATGTATTTACTATCTAATAGGTTGACTTGTTAATTTAAACGACTTATTAGGTCAACCTGTGATTTTAATGGGTTGACCCATTAATAATTATTAGGTCGACCTCCTAAAATGAATAGGTCTACTCCAACTCTTATTAGTTTTCAAATAAGTTATGATTTTAAATTTTCAATTAAAATGGAAATAAAAATATTCTTAACTAAAGAAAGTATTTATTATTATTTAAATTATTCAAATTAATATTATATAAAATTTAATTAATAAAAAATAATTATAGTGAGTACCATACTCATGGAGCACCATAGAATGACCTATATATATATATATTTTGGGCGTTTTACTTGCTACCACTAAAACTCCAACTTGTTGAAACCTTCATTGCTGAAGACTATCTCAAAAAAGGTTGATTGAACTACAACTCATCATCAATATAGCTTTTTTTCTTCGTTTTTGGTGAATATTAGCGATATACCTTTCTGTCCCTGAGCTGCGTATAAAAGATAAATTCTTGGCCACACAAAACCAATAATTCATGTTCCAAATTAAACTATTCTATTCATTTCCAAACAATTGATATTGAAAACTGTACCAATCAAAAGCAAAGATTAGTGGCACCTACTGGGTTGTCATGAGGGATTGGCATTTTGGCTGCGGATGGAAAGCCCCGAACTCCTAGAGTCCTAAAGGACAGAAGGCACATATAATATATAATTAATACCTATGTATCTATCATGAACCAGTAAAAAAAAAAAAAAAAAAAAAGGGGGGGGGATTGAAATTGACATTAGATTTGCAAAAGGCTGTTTGCGTTTGCGGGGGTGAGTACGCAGAGCCCCACATATTATTGAGACAGATTCCAGCGAAGTTGTTTTGTATAGTGTTGGACTTGTCTGTTGGACACATCTGAGAAAGCACTGTTCCCTATTCTTTGGCTGTAGGAATTTGATAATTGCAAAATTACAAGGAGAAACACGTGAAGTCCCCCCACCCCAAAAGTTTTCGTATATTTTTCACTCATCAATTCCCTCAGTACTGACTACATATGATTTTGTATCATGTGATTGTATAGTATATGGCACACACTAAGAGGTCAACATATGCATGCAGAAGATTTTACCAAATTCCCATTTTTCCTGCCATTGGCCATGCATCCATAACTATGCAGGTCTATAGTACTACAAATATACCAGTAGTTCAGGACACACACAAACATGCATATATCCACGGACATAATTGACCATTCACTGCTAATCTGTTGATCCTTCCACCAATCTATCTGCACTTATATGTGTACTTTGATTCCCAAAGATGACTTGGTCCTGTAGGAATTGTAGGATCACAGGGGATTTTAACTTATTATTTTGATGAAACCAAGGCATATCCTTATTCTATATTTAACCATGCATAGAAAAACAGATGGTGAATTTTCTTCTTAGACTTATATGCATGTCCTTGTTCTTTTGAACTTTGCTGCTGGCATTCTTGTACAGCTCATCCAACAGACTTTGATTTTTAATACTACAGTGTTCACTTGCAGTAAGCAATGCCAAAGAGGACATCTATTTGTAAGCTATAAAATATTTTATTAAAAACTTTTGTAATAATAAGAGTATATGAACAAGCAAAGAAACAAGTAGATAAAGGGTAAACAGAACTGGGCCTTGAAAATACAGACAATGTAATTACAGCCAAGGGCTTCTAATTAATCAGATCCTATATTTATGAGTGTGACCTCTATTCCTAACTGCTCTCTTAGCTTGGAGTGAGTGAAATGGAATCTAGAGTTATAATTATTTCTTCTGTTAATTTATATATCAAGAAATAATTGTGTCTTTTCCCTGTAGATTGCTTCTTTCAGGGGGTAGAGGATTTCCAGGGTCATTTTCAGTGAGAAATTCTTATTCAACGTGCCAACAAGTTGAGTTACTGTCTAAATCTTTTTACTGTTTGATAACCTCGAACCTGAACACATTTTTACCAATTCTAAAGTACATTCCTTATTCCTCTTGCTCTGTATGTTTAAAATCCAAGGATCCTTGTTTTTGATCAAACGGTTCATTAATTTATATTGAAAATATCAGAAGGGAGCAACTTATCTGTGCGAGACTGTGTAGCAACAAATTAGAGAATACAATGAAAATGATATGAAGAAACAGGGGATACTATGCCTAAAAATACTTGCAACTTGGAATTAGTGGAATGGAAAATGGCAGATATTTATGATGGACACAACCTGTATAGTGTTAGGAAACCACATTTATGAGACATATGCCTAACAATTAACATGGATGCTATTATGGAAAAAAAAGGGGAGGTGCATAAGAAAAAGGGGACTGGTATATATGGTCAACATACACACGTGTACAGATCCCATTAATCATAGGAAGCCACGAGGGCAACAAAAGAGCAAACACCAAAAGATGGTGATAAATCTCTGTTTTCTGACCTATTTCATCACTTTTCAATGGTTGAACACAGTTCTATGGAAGCAGACCAAATAGCAAGCTTTCGGACATAAACCACATACAATTGTTTATTTTTTTTTTCTTTTATACTACTCGTTCAAGGTGAGATTTAATCCCGAGACTCACCCCTCTTACGCTTTTAACACGAGAGTACCAATGAAACATATAAAAGCTTATAAGCAGTAAGTGAGTTCCCTCCCTAAGTTAGTAGCCTGTACCTTCTTTGTATAAAATGTAGCAGAACTTATAGCTACAGTCCCTTATTAATTTCAAGTTTGTGATCAAAGTAAACATTTTAGCATTAATTGGTATTATGTCCCGTGCAGTGATGACCAGATTTAAATATTAAATCATCAAATTTCTTCCTAAGCATGGTTGTACTAGGAGACTAGGCTGAGATGTGCATTTGTCATTCTATTGTACTGCAAACTAGTTTTCAAGTTCCAGTTGCCACATCGATTATTGTTGGAAATGGGAGAGCACAACAGAAACTGGTGGGCAAATTTGGTGCAGCATCTATATACAAATTCTGGAAACTAGTGCACAAATTTGGTGTAAGGCTCGTATATAAATTCTGGAAATTTTCATAAACACAAGAACACTTAGAACACTTGGTGAAAAGTTATGATTCTAACACTGAAAGGTTGTTGTATTTGTGATCAAACAACCTTAATTACTCTCAAAGAACACTCAGAAAGAAAATAATTGGTGTTTAATAAGTCTCTCAAAGAATAACTCTCAAAAACTCATGAAGAACACCAAGAATATTCAAGTAGGTATTTCTAGAAATTTGAACATATCAACAAGGCACAAAAAACATACACTTTGCACTATAAACACACTCAGGAATGAGAAAAACTGATTGGATTCTTTGTTCCTATTCCGATAGGATACAGGTTTTCTAATACATCAACTAGAGAATGAGCAGCATACTTATAGCTCACAAAATTGTAGTCTAACAACATAGCATTTAGTTAAGACTACCTAATTAAGTTTTGGCACGCCTGGACATAATTAATTAAGCATACTAACACTTCTCTTTCCCAAGAATTAACAGCTAACAAATTCAAATTAAAGTGAACATAGCATTAAAGACCCTTACAGACAATGCATTAAAGACACAATAGCTGAAACACAACTTGCACTATCCTCTTTTCCAAGAGAAACCAGCTCATCAATTCTTCATTCTTCAAGACAACTGATCAGCTTTGACACTCCCCCTTGATCGGATTGTCTTGCACCTTGAGCTGTGTTCTTAGGAACTCAAACCTTGGCTTTGGAAATGCTTTGGTGAACATATCAGCATGTTGGAATTCTGATCTGCAATGCTCAACCAGAACCGCTCCTTCCTTCTCTGCTTTTCTAATCACATGATATTTGATCTTGATATGCTTAGTCCTCCTATGATCAATTGGATTCTTTACCATGACAACTGCAGACTTGTTATCACAAAGAAGTAGAGTAGGCAACTCCTGGACTTGATTCAAATCAACTAACAATTTTCGGAGCCAAATCCATTGATTGACTGCGGTTGATGCAGCAGAGTACTCAGCTTCTGCAGTTGATTGTACAATGGCTGTTTGCTTTTTTGATCCCCAACAAGTGGCATTGCCTCCAAATAAGAACACATAGCCTGTAGTGCTCTTCATATCTTCTAAACATCCAGCCCAATCACTGTCACAATATCCCACCAATTTGGCATCATCACTTGCTATAAAATGAAGTCCAAAACCATTAGTTCCTCTGATATACCTCAGGACTCTTTTTGCTGCTTCTGCATGACTCTTTTTAGGCTTTTGAAGAAACCTAGAGAGCACATTTGCAGCAAACACCAAATCTGGTCTTGTTGTAGTAAGGTACATCAAACTTCCAACAAAGCTTCTATACTCCTTCTCTCCAATGATCTCTTCATTTTCATCATTCACAATCTTCACATTTGGAGTCAGAGGTGTGCCTATAGGTTTGCGCTCATCCATTTTGAACCTCTGTAATACATCCTCAGCATACTTTTGCTATGAAATGAAGATAAAACCATCAACTTGAGCAACTTCTAATCCCAGAAAGTAGCTCATCAATCCAAGATCACTCATCTCAAATTCCTTTGCCATCTCCAACTCGAATTCCTGAATCAATTGAGCATCATTCCCTGTAATCAATAAATCATCAACATAGAGAGACACAATCACAAGTTTAGACTTGTCAGACTTCACATAAAGTATATGCTCATTCACACTTCTATTGAAGCCTTTCTTCATGAAGTAGGCATCAACCCTGTTGTACCACGCTCTTGGAGCTTGATTCAAGCTATAAAGAGCCTTATTCAACCTATACACATGATCCTCCTTGCCGGTTTCAACAAAACCTAGGGGCTGCTCAACATAGACCTCCTCTTCAAGAATGCCATTGAGAAAGGCAGACTTGACACCTAGGTGATAGATTTTCTAGCCATTATGAGCCACAAGAGCAATGAGCAATCTGATGGTGTCTAGCCTTGCCACAAGAGCAAAGGTTTCACAATAGTCAATTCCAGGCTCTTGAACATAGCCTTAACCACCAATCTAGCCTTGTATTTATTAATGCTATTATCAGGATTGAGTTTCACTTTGTAAACCCACTTGACCCCAATCACCTTCTTGTTGCAAGGACGGGTAGCAAGTGACCATGTGTCATTCTTCTTGATCATCTCAATCTCCTCTTTCAGTGTTCTATTCCACTCATCAAAATGAGCAGCTTGTTCATAGCAAGTAGGCTCTGAAATTGCCAAATTACACCTCTCATACACATCTGCCAAAGGTCTGACTTTCAAGGGAGAAGAATTTGAATCATAGTCTTCTTCATCTAAGTTTTCCTTTTCATTTTCCATCTGTTCAACAATAGTTTCATGCCTTTTTACTTCATTCGACTCCCAATTCCAGAGGACATCTTCATCAAACTTGACATCTCTACTTGTCATTGCTTGGCCCGAGACCACATTGAAAACCCTATAGCCCTTTGATTGAGAGCTATAACCAATAAACACAGCTTTTTCAGCTTTGCCATCTAGCTTCTTTCTCTTCACATCAGGAACATAAACATAACACAATGAGCCAAACACTTTCAAGTGCTTTACTGTTGGTTTCACACCACTCTAAGCTTCAATTAGAGTCATATCCTTCACCGATTTTGTTAGTAACCTGTTGAGAAGGTACACTAAAATGTAGGCTGCCTCTGCCCAAAACCTTTGTGGCATTTTCTTTTCAGCTAACATACTTCTGACCATATTCATAGTAGTTCTATTCCTCCTTTCCACTACTCTATTTTGCTACAAGGAGTAGACCGCACTAAGCTGATGCTCAATGCCTTGGTTGCTGCAGAAATCTTCAAACCCAGAGGAAGTAAACTCCTTTCCTCTATCTGATCTCAACCTATTCAAATTGCATCCATTTTGAGCTTCTACAAGTGCTTTGAACTTTTTGAACACCATAAAAGCTTCAGACTTGCACCTCAACATATAAATCCAGCGCATTCTGCTGAAATCATCAATGAATAGCTGAAAATACAAATCACCATCATTCGATGGAGTCTACATTGGTCCACAAAGATCAGTATGAACCAATTCTAGCTTCTCACTGGCTCTCCAATTTGCTTGAGCTGGAAACGAATTCCTGTGCATCTTACCGATTTGACAAGGTTCACAAACACCTTTCAACTCAATCAAAACAGGAAAATCTCTAATCAAACTATTCATTGATGCATGCTTCAAAGATTGTAATTTAGCATGACCACACCTACGATGCCATAAATGAGACTCATCTTGTCCACAAGCAAGACCACTTTCAGCCACAAAATCGTTTCTCACCGAAAAGCTACTGTTCTCCATTTTAACTTTTCCAAGTAACTTGTTATCTTTGTCAACAATCACACAAAAATCACCCTTGAATTCAATAACATAACCATTCTTGGCTATTTGAGACACACTAAGCCAATTCTGCTTCAATGAGGGAACATAAAGAACATTATTGATGTACTTGATACCTATATTGGTTTTGACAACAACAACGCCTTTGCCTTCTGCTTGGACAATCACACCATTTGCCACTTTGACCTGAGGTGTCACTGACTTGTCTAGCTTCTCAAACCATCTAGAGTTACAAGCCATATGATTTGTGCACCCACTGTCAATAAGCCAAGTTCTGGAATCAACTTTACAATTTGGTGAAGAAACCATCAGCATGAGCTCTCTCTTTTGAATTTCTTCTGTTTTCTGAGCATGTTCAGGTTGCAATTGTATGGACTGCTCTTGATTCTGCTGCTTTGTTTGCTTGATTTTGCAGTATTTAGCAATATGCCCTGTCTTCTTGCATATGTTGCACTTTTTGGTTTTCCAGCACTTACTCTCAATATTATTGAGTTTGCCACAAATGCTGCAGCCTGAAGTTGCTGGATCATTTCCCTTGCCAATGAAAATCTGGTTTCTGCCTTCATCATTTGACTCATTTAAGCCAAATTTCTGCACTTGTTTCACTTGAAGAGCAATCTCAGAATCAGCATCATCATCATCTTTAATCTTCATCCTTTGTTCATGTGCCAAGAGTGACCCTATTAGTTCATTTACAAATAGAGTGGTGAGGTCTTTTGTTTCCTCAATCACAGTCACTCTTGCTTCAAATCTCCTAGTAACCATGTTGAGTATCTTCTCTACTAGCTTTGAATCTGGAATCCTTTCTCCTTAGAGTCTCATTTGATTTGCAAGCCCCTGGACCCTTGATGTATATTCCTTCACCGTTTCTCCCTCCTTTATTCTGATCATTTTAAATTCTCTTCTCATAGACTGCATTAGGATCTGTTGGGCCTTTGTTGAACCTTGATACTGCTTTTCCAAGGTTTCCCAAGCTTCTTTTGCTGATTCGCAATTGACTATGAAAGGAAATACATCAGCAGATACAAGGGAAAATAAATAGGATATAGTAAGGTTATGCTTCTGGAGATTCTCATTGTAAGTCTTCAACTGATTTTGAGGAAGACTTGCAAGATTTTCAATTCCTTGAAAATCCTTCTCAATCATCTCCCATAAGCCATTTGCAACAAGGAAAGCTTTAACCCAGATTGTCCAATAATTGTAGTTCTCACCATCAAAGACTGGAGGAATTGGCAAACTTGTCTTGGTTGAAGGATTCATAGCTTGGCCCCTTAAGATCAATTACGCTCCACTACCAATTGTTGGAAATGGGAGCACAACAGAAACTGGTGGGAAAATTTGGTGCAGGATCTGTATACAAATTTTGGAAACTGTTGCACAAATTTGGTGTAGGGCCCGTATACAAATTCTGGAAATTTTCAGAAACACAAGAACACTCAAGAACACTTAGAACACTTGATGAAGAGTTATGATTCTGACACTGAAAGGTTGTTGTATTTGTGATCAAACAACCTTAATTACTCTCAAAGAACACTCAGAAAGAAAATAATTGGTGTTTAACAAGTCTCTCAAAGAATCACTCTCAAGAACTCATGAAGAACACCAAGAACATTCAAGTAGGTATTTCTAAAAATTTGAACATTCAACAAGGCAGAACATACACTTTGCACTATAAACACACTCAAGAATGAGAAAAACTGATTGGATTCTTTTTTCATATTCCGATAGGATACAAGTTTTTCAATACATCAACTAGAGAATAAGCAGTATACTTATAGCTCACAAAATTGTAGTCTAACAACATAGCATTTAGTTAAGACTACCTAATTAAGTCTTGACATGTCTGGACATAATTAATTAAGCATGCTAACACTTTTTTTCCCAAGACTTAACAGCTAACAAATTCAAATTAAAGTGAACATAGCATTAAAGACCCTTACAGACAATGCATTAAAGACACAACAACTGAAACACAACTTGCACTATCCTCTTTTCCAAGAGAAACCAGCTCATCAATTCTTCATTCTTCAAGACATCTGATCAACTTTAACAATTATGCATACTCGCCTCCAATTTTTATGTGATTATCATTTAGCTAATGCAATCATAGACTAAGAAGAATGTTGAACAGAAAGTACTTAAAACTCCCAAGGGTAAGAGAAGCTGCTAAGTTTATTTTTTGGTCTTGAAACAAGCTGCTAAATTTGAACGTAGGATATGGTAAGTTTCAACAGATTCACTGCTTTTGAAGAATCTAGTTTTGTCAACTAGAGAAGAGTATATAAACTGGCAGATGAGTCTCTAGTCTACAAAACTAGAGAGCTTTTATCTTTATTCTCAGAGTTGAGATATATCAATAGGTTAGCTAATAGAGTGCAGATTGTTTAGTAAGGTCTGTAAGAGTAAGTGGCTTTTCTAGGAATGGAAGCTTTATTCTTCTGAATGAGTTTTGTAGCATTGCCTTTGAGGATATATTTGTCCAGCAGGCTACCGCGGGTGGTCTATTGCGGGATCACCTTGGACATTGGTTGGACGGTTTTTGTTTATAATATTGGTGTTTGCTCGGTGGTGCAAGCGGAACTTTGGGGCCTAAAAACCATTTTAGATACGGCCTGGTGTAACGGCTTTAGATGGATTGAAGCTGAAGTTGATTACCAGGTGATTTTGGACCTAGTCCTCTTGGATGAGGAAGACCATGATCGCCTTCGACCACTTGCAAGAGAGATCAGGAGGATGCTGTCACGCCCATGAAAGGTCAGCCTCACACACATCATGCGAGAGAGGAACCATTGTGCAGACAAGCTTGCAAATCTTGCATTTGCTTCCCCTGCAGGCTTGATGAAGCTCCAACTCCCACCACCTGAAATTTTGGAAGAGCCGGCTACGGATATACAAGATGATTTTTCCTAGCAGCAATTCTGTATTTTTTGTGTTTTGTTTGTGACAGCCTTGCTGGCTCGGTTTCTTTGTGTCAGACACTGAGGCTTAATGCATTGTATCCAAAAAAAAAATAATGCCTTTTAGTTCAAAAAAGACGTAGGAAGTGGTAAGTTTGACAGTTGTCCCATCTTTGTATAGTTTAATTTAGCAGGCTAGTCCAAAATAGGCGGGCAAAGGCAATCTGAATTGAATTTATGAAGCAGACCCAAGAGTACTCTAGCCTACAAATACTATGGCATCCGGCTTGTCTAATAAGTTAACACTCTCGTGTGCTGTGATGTTCAGTGTTGTGTTGGTGGAAGGAGCAAGAAGCAGACATGAAACACCATTCTTAGGAGTTGTAGGCGTTTTTATTTCAAAAACGAAATAAATTTCAGCGTTTTCATATATTATCTTGAAACCCAAAACAAATGAGCCCGGGACTTGACGCATCTATGGACTCAATGGCTGTTTACGTGAAAAGAGAACCTGAATGAGAAAAGTAACAGCAATCCATGCTCTTCCCCAAACAAATTCTTAACAATTGAACGGCGCGTTGATCACCTCAACACCTTTTTGATATGAACGACAACACCTGTTGCCCTGGTTGCTGATGGTAGAGATCCGAAGGTATTTGCTTCCCCTCCTCTTTTCACCCAAATATTTTGAAGCAAAACCATCTCATCAGCGACCGAGAGCCAGAAGGGAATTCTAAATCCCCACAAACCATTGAAGGACCCACTTGATAACAAACTTTGAAGGAGAATAGAAGGTGAACAAGTAAATTAACATCATTGTCCCTTCCCGACTTTATTAAAGGTAACTTACCAACTTTTCCCTCTTGATTGGTACAGTATATATTCTCAACTACTTCAACTTACCATGAGAAGTTCCCCTTTTTGTCAATGTTCAACGTCCCTTGCTTCTTCTTCGGTGAACCCCACACCTGCAAGACCGAATCTTTTTGGGGATTTAGGGTGAAGGGATTGGAATCCAATCCCAATACCATACAGATCCATCCCTGAAACCCAGAGGCCGAGACCTTGATTTCGTCATATAGCCATTTGATCCACTCTGATTGGGAGATAAGCTTAATCCGTTATCAACCCATTTGTCTCCCTTTTGGGCCAAGCACGTACTATTAAAAATCCAGAAAGACCATATTCTTTTGCTGGAGTTCTTCAACTGGGTCAAAACGAAAAACCCAAATTCCCATACCTTGGAAACCCATTCCATTATCCTCCACATTCTCACCAATAGTCAGAAATTCAAGTCCGCAGAATCGGTTTTGAGGAGTGTTCCTATGTCCAGGTCCATAGAGTTGTCTAACAACTTGTTTGAGGCTTGCTTTATTCCTATAGAATGTATAATTCTTTGGCCAGAGTTTTTGATTCTTTGTTTAGGACTTATGCTCACATGAAGATGTTTAGGAATGCTAGTGATGTTTTTGTTCCGATGAAGGAGTATGGATTTGCATAGGATGGATATTGCTTTTGTATTCTGTGGTGCAACATATCACCTAATGTATACACACTTAATATGATTATGTGTGCATTTTGCAAGTCTGGTAGAGTTGAAAGGCGGTTGAAGTGTTTAGAGAGATGATGAGTTTGGGAACTAGTCCAAATGTTATTTCTTACAATACTTTGACTGTAAGGCATTATAATTATAGTCTTTTGAGCCTGTCTGCTGAAGCTCAAGGAATCCATGGTGCTGAAAGAGGGTCCAGCCGAATATGGTGACTTTTAATACTCATATTTCTGAGTTTTGCAAGGAAGGGAAGTTACAAGAAGCGAACCGAGTATTAAGCGAGATGAAAGCTCTTGATGTGGCTCATAATATTTTAACTTACAAAATTTTGATAAATAGGTACAACCAATTGGAGAATACTGAGATGGGCAACAGGCTTTACGAAGAGATGCATAGACATGGAGTTAAGGCTGATATACTAACATATAATGCTTCAGTGTTGGGGCTGTGCAAAGAAGGTAAGACGAAGAAAGCTGCATATATGGTTAAAAAACTTGAGAAAGAGAAGTTAGTACCCAATGCATCAACCGTTTTGGCACTTATTTGTGAGCAGTGTGTAAGGAAGAACTCTAATCGCGCCTTTTAGCTGTACAAGATCATCACTAAGAATGGTTTTCATCCAACTGATGTGCATGAAATTACATACTTTTTACAGCATACATTGTCGTCTTTTGGCCTTGCATTCATCATTTCATGCATTTAGATGTAAATTCACTTCTTTTCATGCCAAATCCATCTTTCCTTACCGTTGGATGCTTTTAGGTGCAATTTGGAGCTTTTTGGAACATATTTGGCGATTTTGGGTCAGCAGCGTCGCTGTTGAAGAAACTGGACCAATTGCCTAGCAGCGCCGCTGTCGACGAAATATCTATTCTTTAACCTTTTCCTTCCAGAGAATCTTTTGCTTTGGAGGAGATTTGACGATTATAGCCCAAAACCAGCGAGGCGCTGTGAAGAGCACTGTTCCAGTATAAATCGCAAGCCTGACAGTGCCCCTGCAGTGACACTGCCGTCAAGACCCTATTTTTACTAGGGTTTGCGCCTAATTTCCAGGAGTATTTAAGAGGGGATGCAAATAGACACTCCCAACAAGGAAAAAAGATTTAAAGAGGAATTCTTGGAGCTAAAGTCTAGGAGTTTTATTCCATTTCCTACACGCATAAATTCCTATCTTTTAGGAATAAAATCCTAGATATAAAAGCATCAGTTGTTGAACGAAATTAGGAGCTTTTCACGGATTGGCAGAGAAGAAAGGGAGCTTAAGTCGACTTTTTATAATTTTCTTTTATAAGACGTCGATTAGGGTTTTTACTTTTATTTTTTTTCTTCTTCATGAACTAATTTCTTTTATCTAGGTTTATGGGATGTAGCTAGTATTCTTGATGTTTATTCAATAATTCAGACTTGTTTCTGTTATTCGTTATGCTTTGATTTGTTTATAGAGTGCTTAACAGTGTCTGCGGCTTGATCACCCTCAAACACTTTTTAGACGCCTTAGTGACGCACCTAACGGAGAAACTAAGAACTCAGACCATTCTATATCAAGCCTCTACCCCTACTGATCGTCGAAAGAGACTTTAGGGTTAGTCGAGGATAACAACGCCTGGCACAGCGACACTGCGCCCTATGAAAGAGCTTCACTGATGAAAGTAGGTTGTTCCAGAACTAGAGTAGGTTTACAATTACATGTGACAGTAATTGTAGACAACTTAGGCTAGGTAGCCCTTCAAAGTGGACGAATTTACTACCAAGTTATTGAATTATTGTTGAACAACTAGGCAGTAGTGAATCCCAGACAACCTAGGTTCCCATCCAATTGCGTTTTCTCTTATTTACACCTTTACTTTCTGTTATTTATTTTATATAATTCTCTCATCACGATTTTTATTTATTTTATTTGTTATTATTAGTCTAATCGATTAAGATCCTAAGGACAGTGTTGTTTCCGCAGTCCCTGTGATTCGACCTTGTTTACTACAGCAACGCTGTACACTTGCAACTGGTTTTACACGAACACCAACCGAGCAGACTTTTATGAGGTTGATGTCTACTTTCTGCCAGAATGAGGATTTAGAAGGAGCATTTCTAGTCTTATAGAAATGCTTGATAGTTTTGTGACTCCTGATTCTGATATGCAAGGTTACTAAATCCGGCCCGGCCATTGATCCGTTATATTGGCCGAGTTGCGAATTTAGAGGTCTAATCGGGGTTCAACGAGGTCTGATCGGTGTTAGAATTAATATTAAAAATTCATTTTTTAAAAAATGGTCCAATAAAAGGTCTAATCATGGCCCAACCAAGATAAAATTGTGGAAATTTTGATTCTTAACCTGGTAAAAATCGGAAACGGGTCACTAAACTCCGAAGACACGGAGAATCCGCCATGACCCAGCCGGTTTTTTAGACGCTATAACCAAGAGGGGTAAAAGACCCGGATTTACCAGGTCACAGTTTCCCAGGTTCAACCGACCAGGTCGGGACGGATTTGACAACAATGCTGATATGTTCTTAGAAGTTTATACTGAACTTTGTAAGAACGGAAACAAAACTTTGGCAGCAAAATTGTGCAGGAGATAGAATCCAAAAACACAGTGCCAGAAGGTTTCAATGAAGGAAACTTGTCCCTTTCTTGACCAAGGATGAAAAGCCAAGTGAGAGCGTAGAACCAACGATTCGGTATATTGTTGCTTGACTTGTATCCTTTAAATGTCTAATCCTCGTTGGTAGGGGTGAGCAAAATGTCGGTTCGGCATATGCCGTGCTGAACTAGTGATCGGTATGACTTTTTCGAAGCCCCTTTTTTCCGACAGATGTCGTGCCAAAATAACCCCTATGGCGATCGGTGCCGTGCCGAGTTATACCGACGTCGGTTCGGTCGGTATTTGACACTACCGAAGCCGACAAGACATGCAATGCAATTTCTAAATTTCCAAAATTCCAGAAAAATCACAACTCAACATAAACACTAAACACTAATTCTGGCATCCAATTTTCCAGCAACATAGTTACGATCAAATACAAACACAATAAGATTAATGATCAATATCCAAATGTAAGTATGTAACTTCTCATCACAAGTAGAATCAAACAATCTAAATCCACAAATCCAAACAGACAAAACATAAATATGATAGGAACTAGGAAGTTACACTACAACACACAATCCAAATCAATAATCCGTAAGGCAGTTACATGTATTCATCACAGATTAATATAGGAAACAAATTGTTGGTTGCGCAACCACCGAATTCCAGAAATCCTCATCCCTCCTCAGGCAAAATCTGTCAAATTGACAGTGAACATAAATTTATGAGCTTCCAAACTCATAGACAAATCTGATGAACTGATGAAGTGTGTGATGAAATGAAGTAATAATCTTATCGTTATTGCATCATCCAATGCCTGATTTCAGACTTCAATGGAGCATCTTGAATCAACAAGTCGCTCATTTCTTGCAACAACAACAAATAAAAGTAATTCATATAAGACACCATAATTGTGATACATTAATTAAAGTTATAGAAATAGATGAAATAAAACACAAGATATAGTATATTACCTTGCTTACGTCTGTCTATATTTGCTGGAGGTTCATCAATATGTAGTTCACTCTTACAATCAGCAATGCCAGCTCTAATCCAATGTTGGCCGCAAACCAATGCTTGCACAATTTTTGGAGACAAGGAACTCCTATAAGGGTCTAAAATCCTACCACCAGTGCTGAAAACTGATTCAGATGTGATTGTGGATACTAGAACAGTAAGCACATCTCTCGCCATAGACGACAAGACAGGAAACCGAGGAGAAATCCTTCACCACCTCAAAATGTCAAATTTTTTGACATCTTCCTCGACATCCTCTGCAAGGTACTTGTCCAGCTTTGTTTTTTATTCACCACCATGCTTCATCTTCTTATATTCTTGCTTGAGATCTTCTTTCCACAACCTCCTCTTGGCCCTCTCTCCTTCATCTCCTTCATCACTATCAACACCTCCAGTTGCAGTAGTGGTTGATGCTGAAGCTGATGATGATGATCTTGCAATGGTGGAAATGGATTGTGCTGCTGGAGTTCGAGATGAAGGATACATCATGGAATAGTACGCATCATACATACCATAAATGGCAGCTTCGACCTTCTCCCACATTTTATTCCCTTAAGCTTCACCATATACTTTTTTTCAAAGAGAATTGGTCAAAACCAAATTTATACCGAGGATCTAGAACTGATGCAATGAATGGCACCATATTGCACTTCTCAATACCACCCCAGTACTTGTCAAATTTGGACTTCATATTCTGAGCCATGATGCTCATGTCCAAATCATTACGATCAACCCAACTCATCAATATTCCGAGGGAAATTATTTCTTCAAAGTAGGTGTTGCAAGTCACATGTGATGTACCAGAAGAAAAGTGGTTAGATTACAAAAATTACCTAGGCAATTACATAATCTCCTCGTGTTATTCCAATCCTCCGGAGTAGGTAAACCTGGCCAGTCTTCTTCTGCTCCCTTATCGAATGCCTCCATCTCCTTCTTGAAGTTATCATCCTCGACAATGTAATTCTCAAATGCTGCTTCGAACTTGCAAGTTGTGTCCAACATGATAAAAGTGGAGTTGCTTTTACTTCAATGGAACATCAATGGACAGCAAGGCCTTGCTTTTACTTCCATCAGGGCTAGTAGGCGCACAGTCTTTGAATCTTTGCAACCTAGCAGAAGATAGCCTAACATACATTACGGCACTACAAATTCTATACACTGCCTTCCCTATACGTCTTAAACCATCACCCACAATCAGATTCACAATATGCGCAATATACCTCATGTGCATGTACTTACACCCCATTACACTCCCTTTCCACTTGCCTATCTTCCTTTGCAAATTGTTCAAAGCTACATCATTAGAGGTGGCATTGTCGACAGTTATTGTAAATACACCAGTTATTGCCCACTTTAAATAAATATTTCTCAATTACAACTGCAATCTTCTCCCCTTATGACTAACTATAGGACATAAATTCAACACATACTTCCTCAACTTCCACTCATTATCTATGAAATGAGCAGTTGGACTCATGTAGTTGATTCTTTGAATCGACGTCCATGTGTTTGTTGTGAGACACAACCCCTCACAGTTACACCTAATGAATTCCTTAAGATGCTTCTTCTCTTCTAAATAAAACTGGAGACAGTCCCTAGAAATTGTCCATCTAGAAGGCACTTTGAATTTAGGACATGCAACCGACATGAACTTTCTAAACACCCTCTACGAACCTAAATGGCAGTTCATCTACAATTATCATACCCACTAAGGCTTTCCTACAAGCATCCTAATCGAACCTATATGCTGACATAATAGACTTTCCTTCCTCGTCCTCCCTAAGAATCAGTTCAGTTTGAGGATATTCATCTAGAGTATGATTTTGGCAGCATCTTTTAAGGTGAGGTAACATACCAGATGTGCCATTCTTCATCGGATCAGCCCTAAATTCTTGGCCACAGCGTCTACATTTGCCAATTCTGATCCCACCTGGACTCTCGAGATTACTGAAATGGTCCCATACCTTGGACCTATCCTTGCCCATCTTCTTGGCTCCGATCATCAATGTTCCCTGGCCCTCGTCATTTGTTGTACCTCATTCTGGGTTCTCAGTGCCAGTGGTGTCTGCTGGTGCTTCTCATGTGCCTCCTATCTGCTGGTTCTGAGTTCGAGTTGGTGGAGGAGCTGGTGTAGTTGTCACTACCAGTTCAGTTGGAAACAACCTAGACCCAGGCACATCATCAACCTCCATCTCTGCTTCCTCAGTTGCAGGAATGGCAGAACTTCCCACAGTTGATTCAGTGTGACCAATCTTTGCCATCCACCTAAATAAATCAACACAAAACATTCAGCATAAAGCAAACAATATCCCAACAATGATTAAGCAATAAAACACGCACGCAAATAACACTTCTAAAATATAAGTACAAGAACAATTCGAATGTGAGTAACAGAATTACAAAAATATAAAAAGATCAAAGATACTTACAATTTGGGTATTTGCCGATTTGGGGCTTCTGATTGGGGTTTCGATTTTGGGGGGAATAGGGCTTCGATTGAAGGGATTATGGTTTCAAACAGGGGATTAGGCCTTCAGTTTGGGGACTAGGGTTTCGATTGAAGAGATTACGATTTCGATTGGAGGGATTAGGGTTTTAATTTTTGGAATAGGGTTGCACAAATTGGGGCTTTCGATTGGAGAATAAGGATTAGGGTTTGGATTGGAAGATTAGGGTTCAACAAAACGATTGGATGGGCCGAAGGGTTCGATTGGAGGATTTAGTGGAATCGATTAAAGGGCGAAAGGTTTCGATTGGAGGATTTCGCTGAGGGCAAAAGGTTTCGATTTAAGACCAGAAACAAAGATAGGAGAGGAGGGAAAGGTGGAGATTTGCACCACGAGCCTGAGCTGTGGCATGCGCGGCGGTGGTGAGGGGCTGAGGGCGACAGAAAACGGTGGCGGGTGGTGGCTACTTGAGAGAGAGAGAGAGAGCGGGGGGGGGGGGGGGGGGGGGAAGAGATTAGTTTACAGAGAAGAGAAATGAAGAGAAGAGAAAGAGAATGAGGTTTTGTCGTTTTGATTTTTTAGGGTTAGATATTTTACTGGGTCGACGGCTGGTAGGTTTAGTGGTAAATTTTTTGGCCTGGGGGGTAAGGGCTGGGAAATGATTTTGGGGTTGGCTGGGGACTAGGTCTTGGGCTTGTCGGCATCGGCCTGTGTTGAATACCAAAGGTTCGAAAGGCAACCGACCGACTGATTTCACCCTTCAGTTCGACTCGGCATGAATTTTAGGGGTGGCTCTAAAATCAGCCAAATTTCGAGCCGATATCGTCGGTATACGATCGGTATCGGTACGGAAATTTCGGCACGATTTATATGCTCAACCCTACTCGTTGGTTAGCAAAAGGAAGTAGGCCTCCCAATTTGACTGGGGAGGACCAAAAAAAGAAAAAAAAATCACAATGTAATTGTGGTATTGTAAATAATGTATTCATGGTTTTGGATTGGTAAAAAAGTTTTTAATGTCCTTACACTTTATCGATTTTGCATTTGTTATCCCTCTTCGTTTGATTTCACTTATGATGTCCCTGAACTCTCACTTTACTGGATCATGTTGTCCCTTTTACCCCCTAGAGCAGGTGAGTTGCCATAGTGCTGACACGTGTCGTGTGGAGTCTATGTTCTGCCTAATTTTTTATTATTTTCTTTTTTTCTAAAATTTTATTTCTAAATATCTTATTTGGATCAAAATAAATCAGTTTTTATAATTAAAAAATAGGGCCCACACGCTAATTGAGATTGTTAAGAAGCTGCACACACAAAATAATTTTTTGTTATTTTTTTTCTATTTGTTTGAATTAAGATATGAGAAAAAAAAGTTAATATTTAGTTTTTTGGAAAAAAATCTAGTGTAAATAAGGGTTTTTAGAAATTTAATTTTTTAAAAAAAGAAAAGGAAAAAATAAAAAATTAGGCACTAATAGTAGTATTGTGTCAAAAAAATAAAAAAATAAAGACTTATTTTGGAAAATTGATTTTGAAAAATTAATTAAAAATGATTAAAAAATGCATAGCTTGCAGGCCCTACAAGACACATGTTAGCATTGTGGTAATACACCTGCTATGGGGGGTAAAAATGACAACATGACCCGGTAAATTGAGAGTTCAGGGACACCATGAGCAAGGTTTTGAAAACCGGACCGGCCATTGAACCGGCGAAGGGGATGTTCAAGGAAAACCAGGGTTCAACCGTTTTATTAAAATATATTAATTTTTTAAGAAAACGGTCAAAATATATTCATTATAATAATTTTATGGTCAAAATTGAAGTCATTCTCAATATATACTAAAACTTATGTAAAGAAAACACTAATTTGTAATAGTTTAGTTGGTTAATGACTTTAAATATTATTAGGAAGTCAAGGGTTCAAGTCTTACTCTCACCAATTTTAAAACTTTTAAATGAAAAAAAGAGGTTCAACCGGTAAAAACCGGCCGGTTCAAAACGGTTGTGTAACATGGGTTTTTTTTCCAGTGAACCGGACCGGGGCTTTGCTGAAAAGGCGGTTGAACCGGGTTAACCGGACGAACCAGTCCGGTTTTGATAACCTTGACCATGAGTGAAATTAAACGAAGAGGGACAACAAATGCAAAATCGACAAAGTGGAAGGACATTAAAAACTTTTTTACCGTTTTGGATTTCTTGAAAAAAAGTTAGAATATTGATGCATCTTGTGGTTTCCTAAATTTGGTGCAGTTAGTTGATAATAGTATTCAGAATCTACGTGTTCTCCTGGACTATCTTTCCTATTCCTTTAAAAATATATGTATTTATGACTGGCTTCATTATATTTTACCCCCTGTACTTTCGGTCAAACTAAGATCACTTCATGAAAAAAAAAACCAGTTTTTGACCCCCTAAACTTTGTAATTCCGTGTTTTACCACATCCAGTTAGGGTTTTTATACATGTGTTAGTTGACTTAACGAAATGCACGGATGATCGACACATGGCAAGATCATAACCGTTCGATTCTTTTTTATTTTAATTTTTAGAAAAATTATAAAAATGAAACAAAAGGGCAAACCATCTAATAATTATTATTTATTTAAAGCAAAAAAATAAAATACTTATATCATAGGGTAAGGAAAAATAAAGAAGAAATCAGAGGAAAATTTTGGCTTAGTTATCCGTTTCATAATTTTTTTCTATTATTTCATTTTTAAAGAAAATGACAAAAATTTATGAAAAAATAGAATACAAATATAAAATTACTTTTTAGGTTTCTAAAATTTCATAAAAACAAAATTTTTAGTGAAAAAAATCAAATTAAACTTTAAAAATTTTTTATCAGTTTATTTTTTAAAAATAAAAATATTACAAAAAAAAGCAAGAAAAATGAACTTTGACAGTTATTACATCTAACACAAGAAAAAATAAAATATTTAAATGATAGGAGGAAAAAAATTTGGATGAAAAAAATGAAAAAAAAATCGTAAGGATGATAAGATTGTTTTTGGTTATTTTATTTTTTAAAGAAAAAAAAATTGTGGAAAAAATACAAAAAAAAATTTGTATTTTTTATGATTTAAAAATTTTTGATGTTGGGAGGTAGAGTTATTTATTTATTGGAGATTTTTGAATAGGATTCCGGGTTGGGTCTGTAACGCCCCGATTTTTCGTATCCTTAATTTAAAAAAAATTAGATTCTGGTGACGGAAATAAAATTTATTTTCCTTGGAGTTATTAATTTTAAGTGGGTAATATGTCGTGTTCGAGTTTTGTCGGATGTAAAATGCGTTTCTGGATGAAACACGAAGTTAATCGTAGTTTTAGTTTAAACTACGTCGTTTTGGGTTAGTGGAAATAAAAAAAATAATAAAACAACCCTAGGGATGGGTCAACCTGGGCGGGTTGACTAAGCCAAGCCAATCGACACGTTGTTTTGGCCGGCTGGGTCAAGCCCTAGACACCCCCTCTTTCTTCTTTCTCCTTTCCCTTCTCTTTTGCCTTCTTCTCTTTTCCGCCGCTGCCAACGGCTCTTGTCTCCACGATCTGCTCCCCTCCAACATGATGCCAATGGTCATCAACCCCACAACCTCCTCCTCTCTCTCTTTTCTCTTCTCTTCCTTTTCTTCTCCCCTCAATTCCATTCCCGAAACTCCTCACTCCTTCCCTTCCTCTCGCGCCGACACCAACACCATCTTCTTCCTCTCTCGTCGACGAACACCTCTCCTTCACTTGTCGTCGCTGCTACACCGAGGCCGGGTTAGGACGCTAGGTGAGGAATGGGCGGAGAACTCGAGGATCGACTTCGGGTGTACGCCTCCATCGCCGTCCGTGGGGGGGTTGCTATGGTCGGATTTTGGAATTGACGTCACGGGATGGCGATGTGTTTGATGGCGGTCTGTTGGTGGTGGTTCTGATTTTCGGTGGTAGAGCTTGTAGTCATGTGATTCGTCACGTTGTTTGGACTCGTCTTGGAGCTGTGGACAGTGGGCAGTGACGACCCACTTGTTCTTGTTCCGGTAAGGATTCTATACCACAATTTCCTAAATTCGTGTTGTTGCTGGTGGTCGTTTTGTTGAGAATTGGATGATTGTTGGATGGTGGCAGATCGATTGTGGTAGTAGTGCAGCTGAGGCTTGTTTTCTTCTTGGCTTTGACTTTTCCAGCGAAGCTGACCGGAATCCGGCGAGGCTCGGGAATTTTCGGGCAAGGGCTCGGGTTCTGTCCAGCAGAACATACTTTCCTTCTTCGACTACTAAACGGTAATTATTTCTGGTTTAGTCCCGGTTTCGTTTGTATATATTTTAATGGATTTATTGGGTGTATATACTTTTATTTCTATATGAGATTAGTGGATTATTGAGAGTGGGGAGTTAGAGAGTGTGGCCGAAAGACTTACCGACACGGATAGAGTTTTAGGTCGATCAACTCTTGGGCTCGGAAACAACTTTAGAATGATGTTTAGGAAAACCGGGCCCAGGCCTAATAAAATAATTATAAAGCTTATAATGTTTTTATGGACTTAAAGATTTGGACTTAAGGCCTAATAACCATTAAATAAGTTATGGACTTTAAGGAACGGGCTTGAAGCCCAATTGGATAATTGGTTAGTATGGACTTAAAGAAGTGAGCCTTAGGCCCGAGAACCTGTTTATGAACTTAGACTCGGAGATTTCTTAATCGGATAGTTAGGGTCGGGAATTACTCGGATTGAGTATACCCTACGCATGCATGCACGATTTTTACGTTTTAAATTGTTTAGTGATTATTTTATATGCCGGTATTCAGGCACGGGTAATACCTCGGGAGCTGGGGGGTCGGGCTCGAGGAGAAGTCATAATCAACTTTTCGAGGTGACATTACAAGTCTTTTACATATGTTTTGTGAATGCATGTTGGTGTGGTTAGTTAGTTTACTTGCCTTGTTTGCTACATGCGGTGATTGGGATTATGTGCCTGTTTGCTCTCACATGTCTAATTTCAGTATAAGTAATTGCTATGGAATATAACATGTTGTTATGTTTTGGCGATAGTGTGAGGTTATGGGCCAAAGGCCTGGATATGAGTATAATACATAAAGTTCACACATCCCTGGATAAACATAATGTATGGCACACGGAACTGTATAAGAACAACTGAGAATAAAACACTAAATTCTACTGTGAAGTCGACCGGTAGCCCCGAGGGAGGGTTGGGTACCCTCGGGTCACTTTATGCGGTTTAGCATGGTTATCCCAGGGGAAGGTAGGTGCACCCCTGGAAGACTTGCACCAGTTAGGTGTGTCTGAGCGCACCCTCAGGGAGCTAGCGGCCACTCGAGGTTTATCGGTGGTTTTTGACCTCAGAATCTACCCCTTCTGAGGTTTGACACTTGGGTTTCACACTCGGATCTGATCAGATGCGCTACCGAGACCTGACTCACAGTAGAGGGCCCAGAATAATAACAAAACACGTTGAAACTAAACAATAAATGCAATAGTACGAAAAGATGTGTGTTGGTGTGTGATTCTAATATTGCTTGTATGCTTTACTTGTGTTCGTGAACAACTCACCCCACGAGCATGACTTCACTTTTCTTGTGTACATAGACTTTTAATGATCACTGAGTAGGCGACTCATATAATCGCCACCGTTGTTTTTCAGACCTTTGTTAGCGTGCTGTTCTCGCCTCTATCTTTCGACTCGGAGTTCAGACGCGGATACCGCAGCAGGTAGTTGTGCATCATCTCTCGGTTGGATCCATAGAACCCATATGCATGTTGTTTTCTCTATCACAATTTTATGATATTCATCTTCCGCTGCCTAAGACTTATTTTGAGATGTCATAATTGGTTCATTACTTTGTTGGCAGTTTGTCGGGACCTGATTTGTGATATGATTTCGGCACTTTGCCGGGTTGATTTATGACTTATTAAGCTGGTTTATTTCCTTACATTTTATGACATCTCGGTGTTAGAAAGTATTTATGGATGATGTTTGTGTGTCGAGGCATTGGTTTACGTATCCCGGATTTCAAGAGTATTTTGGTAAATTCCTTTCATTTAATTGTTTTATTTCTAAAAAGAAAATCGGGATACGGGCCCTTCAGGGTCGAATTTCGAGTGGGTAAACTCGTTTGAACAGTAAAGTGCTGAATTTAGGGGTAAAATCGGCAAAAAGGACTAAAACCTTAGAAAATTGACCAACTGAGCGATCAAAACTAATCAAAACTCAACGCAAGGATGAATTTCAATTCGAGGAGGCAACACAAGGATGAAACGTGACATTCATCCTTTTTTTAATTGGAGAAGAGAAAATTGTTTTCCCATTTAAATTTTTAATTGGTACTTTTTAAGCAAAACAAATATTTATATAACAGAAAAAAAATTAGGAGTGATAAAATTGGCCTCCCCACCCAAAAGTTCAACACGCCTGCCTTTCCTTATTCTTCGTCGGCAACCTTATTTTCTTTCCTTTCCACTTCTCTTTCCCCCCTCCTCCCCAGGCTCCATATCATCGCCACTGTCATCCTCCCCTTCCTCCTCTGTTTCCTCCGTTTGTTCCCTGCCTCAATCCTCCATCAGTAGTTGCAGCATCAGTCGTTGTCTAAGGAACACGACATCGACACTGCTGCCAGACCCCTCATTTCCTCACTGTGGCGCTCACCTCTTCTTCCCAATGTTAAATCGTGCATCGTCGTTCCCTCGCGCCTCCTCCTTTCCACTTCCCCTCTGTCGCCGTTGAGACTCGCCAATTGGTGGTGATGGTGGTTGGATTGGTGTTGTGGTTGTTGATTATTGGTGATTATTAGGTTGATTACTGTGCTATCCTCTATGGATTATTACACTTGATTGTTGGGTTGTCAGCATGGAGGTATTGTTGGGGGTGGTGGAGATGCTGATGGGTTGTATGGGTGTATTGGCAATTGATGGTGAGAGGGTAACTGTGGATTTCAAAAATTTTTGTTGTTGTGGTTTTGGTGGTGGCGGTGGTGGTGGTGATGGTTGTGGTTGTGGATTTTTTCAGGAGGGAGTTGTGCCCACAGTTGGTTTGTTTGATGGTTTTGTTGTGTTTGTAGAGTTTAAATTGACAGTGAAGATCATGGTTAGGGAAGGAGGATTATGAGGCGTGAAGCTACGCGAAGAGAAAGAAGGAAAGAAAAAAAAAAGAAGAAGAAAGAAAAAAAAAAAGAAAGGCATAAAGATTGGTGAGAAAAAAATGGGTGAAAAAAAGAAGAGTAATAAAAAAGAAAAAAAAGAAGAGGAAAGAAAAAGGAAAGAAAGAAATTCTCCATTAAGTCTCGTGACGGAAACGGAATCGGCTCAACTATAGGGGGTAAACCGCGAAAGTACAAAGTTTAGGGGGTCAAAAATTGATTTTTTTTTTCAGGGAGTGATCCTAATTTGACCGAAAATACAAGTGGGTAAAATATAATGAAGCCTATTTATTACCAACTTTTGGAACAGGCAGTTCATTTGCAGCCTAATTTTCATCCCCATCTGAATAAGAATATCAGTATTGTTATTCAAACAAAGACTAAGACCATGAATCATATAATAACATAGTTAGAGTATGACCATACTACTTACCCTCTCGCAATTCCAAGGTAACCTTGTCGTACAATACATAGCGGCGTTGTAAATGAAAATCCACTAGTCGCTCCAACAATCTCAGCAGTCACTAACTAGCAAACCACTTTCCAGTTCACAATTTTCTTTTTAGTGAGTGGACTACCTTTTAATCTTTGGCTCGTTCCAATCTCCCTTTTCCCTCTTTCCACCTCCTAAATATATCTAGTCTTTTTCTTGGAGTACATATGTGGAGGACTATAAGAAAGGTGATACCTTTGAGCGAAATGATTTTCTTCTTGGCTATAAGGTGCCAGTTGTGAGTTTGGATGCTGAGGATGAAGATCATCAAGTTAAACCAGTTTTACTGGGCACGAATATTTTCAATTTTAAGTTAAACCAGTTTTGGTGGGCAAGAATATTTTCAATTTTAAGCATTTCAGCTCCAAAGGAGTAGGCGAGGCTATGTCGTAGGCTTGGAATTTGACAAAGCCTTCTGAGATTTTTTAGGTAAAAGACAACACCTTTGTGTTTGCATTTGAATCTGAGAATGATTTACATAAGTGTTTTGTAAGGAGGATCTTGGTCTATTTCTGGGTATCATTTCTGTCTTAAAGAATGGCTTGTCTAAGTCACCCTAAGTTCCATATGATTCGAAGTATTAGAGTTTTGGATTCAGGTTTCAGGGCTCCCACCTCAGCAAATGTGATGCGTTATTTTTACGCGTGACTTTTCAAATTTATAATTCTTGATCAATTCACAACGCGACACACAAATATCTCACGAGTAAACGCAACGATCATTAACTGCAAGCGTACAGTGTACTATATAGTGTAGTAGTCTAATCAAGGTCGATCCACGGAAAAAAGGAAACTAAGTACTATCTAAATCACAGCTTATGATTATCTAGGCGAATCAAATTAAAAGATGGCGTAGGTGATGTCGAAATTAAATAAGAAATAAAATTGCAAACTTAATCTAAAGTGAAGTTCTATCAATATCTAAAACAATCTAGGAAATCGGGGTTCACACAATTACTTTCTAGGTTTATTATTCATGGTGTCGATTTTTACTGTTGATGAGTGATTGTGGGAAATTTTTTCTAATGTCTTAATCCTCAACTCTCGCATGTTGAATCAAATATTCAGCAAAGATTACTACCTAACTCTCGCACAGCCTAGCATCAATACTAAATTTATTAAGCACAAAACAATCAATCAAATCCTAAGAAACTATCAGCTCTCGCATATTTTAGCATCAATCAATCTATGTTCTTCTAGGTATCATCATCTAAATCACGCAGCTCTTGCATCTTGAAATCATTAAGAATCAGTCCAAAGTAGATATAAAATTCGGCACACATAGATTGAACAATCAACACAATCAACTGAATAAAATAAATCCATAGATAATAGAACTATAGAAGTAATTGGCTATATCCCTAATCCTAGACTAGAGAATTAGTTCCTCATAATAAAATAGCAATCAATCAAAATCGCACAAGAATTCATCAAGTAAACAATTTAACAAAAAGAAAATCGAGATAAGGGAAGGAAGAAGAGTCGGCTGGCCGATTTTCTGCAGAGTGATGATGGCGTCGGCTTGCTCCTCTCTGATGTCGATTTCTACTGCAATTGGTACTGGTGATTCTGTGACTTTAAAATTTTAAAGCTTGCTGAAAAAATGTTGAATTGTTGTGGGCAATAACCTTTGAAATTGGATGAGGAATTCGGCACCACCTAGAGGATCCAAAAGAGTAGAAACCCTAACCCTACTAGTGTGTGTGACCTAATAACTAACCAATTCGGCAGAGCTTCGCCCTCTGACTTCAGCCTCCTGAATATACCAACCTAGGGGATCCTTTTATACTGATTTTAGCTGCTAGAAGTTGGTGGGGTACTCCTTCTTTGAATGGAAATTGAATTCTTCACTTGCACTCCAAGTTGGACTTTTGCCTGTTTTCTGACCCAAATTTTACATGTCACTTTTTTCCTAAAAGACGTCCGAGCTGGATGTTGTGCTCTTCTACAAAGTTCTAGATAATTATCTCATCTTTCTTTTCATAAAAAGAACTCTTCAGTTGTACTTTTGTAGCTCAAGATATCGCCGAAACACTGGGCCTGGGTCGGCACAGAAAAATCTGCATCCTAGGCGAATAATTACTGCTCCCTATAGACACGTCCAAAAATTATTAAATTTAATCCATAGAAAGCTCTGGAAGTCTATTTTCGTCTCCAATTGATCTCACTTAATTTCGATGCCTATAATTCCCGAAATCTTCAAAATAGTCGGTTGTGCTCACTGCAGAAAGCTTTTTAAATTGGGCCTGGTTACCGAACTTGGCTAAAATGCTTCCATTCTTCAATAAAAACGATAAATTCCTGATAAAAATACTTAATCAGCAAAATTGAAGTACTAATTGACACAATGCATGAAAACACACAATAATATAAAGATTATACACATAATTGACATAGAAAACATAGTAAAAGCCATTCAAAACCATCATGAAAATACTAATATTTAGATGTTATCAAATCTCCTCAAACTTAAACTTTGCTTGTCCTCAAGCAAATAAAACAAGATAAACCAAATGAAGATTTTGAAAATCTCCACCAATTCACACAATCAAATAGAATTCACATCAAGACTTCCAAGATAATCCCCAAGAGCTTGTGAAAAACATTTAAAACATATGCCAAGAAAGAAAGAAAACATTGGAAGAGAGAAAACGTATGCCAAGAAAGAAAGAAAACATATCCCAAGAGATTGCAGTGTGCATTATCAAGAAGTCGAAAAGAATTCTCAAAGTGTAAGTCTTGAAGTAACATCCATCATGTGATCATCAAAAGAAATTCTACTTGTCTCAGGAACCATTGATTGTGCAATTTCCATCTTTTTTTTTTGGATTTTTCAGAATTTTTTTCTTTTTGAATCGACTTTGTCGTTTTTGTTTTTTTCTTTTCTTTGAAATTTTTTTCTACGCTTGACATTTCATAACATACTTGAAACAATTGAAAGTGCAAACATCTTCAATACATAGATCTTCTTGGATGTGAAAAGATACAGTACATACTTATCATAGAAAAATCTTGATAAAAACACATAACAAAAATCTCTTAAGGAACTTTGAAAAATAGGGTTTGGATAATGAAAGAAAAGAATGGTAGCCATAAGATTTCAAAGGGTTAAAGGTGGATAAATGTGGGTAAAGAAAAAAAATTAGCTACCATGATTTAGGCTCAAAGAGGGTTAAACAAGGGAAAATGAAAAAAGGGTAAGCTTTTTATTGGCTTGTTGGTTTAAACAAAAAATGCCTAAATTATCTCTTTCATTGAGCATCTATAAGAAAAGTTCTCTTTGAAAAGTTCTGAAAACTTGTTCTAGGACATATATGTTGACGTCAAAATTTTGAAAAATAATGCATAGGGTGTCGAAAAATGCTAAGCAAAGAATGCTAGAAATTGCATGAATTCATCATATCCAAACATGAACACAAGATCAATCAAAAATTAAACTTCCTGCGTATAAAAGAAAAAGATTTCGAAAACTCAAAGTAACTCTTTTGGTTATCCATCAACAAAATCATCTTGACCATAGAATGGTGGATTTGAAAACAATTTGAAAAACAAAGAAATTTTTTTTTGATTTTTTCGAATTTTTTATTTTTTGTCGATTTTTTTATTTAAAAACGAAATTTGAAAAACAATTTTGAAAAAAATGTTGAAAATCAAGATTGAAAACGATTTTAAAAACTTTTTTTTGAAAAAGGTAATGGCTTTTTACTAAGTAATCTAGAATCAAAAATATGCATACTCAATATATTAAAGTAAAAAACATGCTCTTTATTGACACTAAACAAACAAAAACAAACAAATTGCAAACAAATTTGTTCCCTACTCCTCAAACTTAAATCGGACAATGTCCTCATTGGCCAAGAAAGAAAAGAAACAAAGGATAAAAAGATAGGCACATAGGAGAGGCACTTTCCTCAAACTTAGATTGAAACATGTATAGCACATAACAAAAGATAATTCAAGCAAGAGAGAAAGTAAGATTCAACCATAAGAGAGATAGAGAAATCGAAATTGCATTGCCATTAGGTGTTTATGACACCAAAATTAAACACATTTGCATGAAATTTAAATTGCCACGAGGATGACTAGCATTTACTGCATCCTATAAAAGTAAAGACATAAAGCAATAAAAACACAACACATAGGATGATGTTGCATGAAACTACTCCTTGGAAAGTGTGTTCTCAATGTTCTCTAGCTTCTTCCTAAGTTGCGCGATGGTCTTCTCATCCAATTTGCTGCACATGACTCGTCCTAGCTTATCAACGATGTCAACCAACTTTTTCGTTTGAGAGAGTAATTCGCCGCTAGTCTTGGTGAGGTTGGTGATGCCATTGACTTGAGCTTCCCATCCCGCGAGAAAGTCGAAGATGTTTGAGGAATCGGATTCCACAGATGATGTTAACGATGGTGGCTTACGGTGGATCGATTGTGTACTAACACAAAAGCATTCCTCATAGACCTCTTCTTCATCACCAAAAGGATATGGATCTACTGGTTCATGATTGTGCAAATCTATTGTTTCAGCGACAGACTTATGCACGGTCTCAAGCGCGGGGTTAGAAGGAGCTAAAGTGTAGGGTTCTAGGTTAATTCCTAAGAATTTGATGATATGAGTGATTAACCTTCCACATGCAATGTCGCCTTCTCCCTTTGCAAATGTGAGTGAAATTTTGTAGCAGCCAAAGTCCTCCATTCAGCTTGTACCCGTGAACCATGCAAAAGAGTACAGAAAGCTCATCACATTGCACCTTGTGTGCATCTTCGGTTCTTCCAAAGAACGAGTGTGCCAAAACTCTATGTAAATACCTCAGTGCATTGTGCTTAATGCACAAGTCACTAAGCCAGAGCCAGGAGTGTATAAGTCATTACTAATCGTGTCCATCATGACTCTCGCACTAAAGCTACAGCTAGGAACTCGCCATCCTTCGGCATCAAAACCAAAAATTTTGTTGAAATCAATTAAGCTCATATCATAATCTTTCCTTGCAAGCCTAAGCTTGACATAGCCGGGATCATGAAGGTTCTTGAGATCCACGTCATACCCAAAAGTAGCAAGAAACTGACAAGTAAGCTCCATGTATGACGGCTCTCTAATCTTGCAAAAATCGACTAGTCCTATGCTGGCAAGATATTGACCAATCGGCTCCTCAACATTGTAAGATTCAACCATCTCAAAATCAATGTACCTCGTAGGAAGAATAGGCCTCCTAATCAGCTTGTCAAACCTAGCTTGATCCTCATCAGAAATCCATCCCGGATTGTAGTCGGTAAACTTAGGTTTAGGCATAAAGCGCGGGACATGGTTGGTGATGGTGAAGTTGGGTCGGCAAGGGTTAGTGTTGGTCTTCCTAAGGATGTTCATGGGAAAAGTCATCTTGAACTAGGGCTAAAGAGAGTAGGAGACTAAAAGAAAAATTAAAAAAAAAAAACCTAAAGGGAGCTAGGGAAGTGAAATCGGTACTAGGGGTAAAGATCTCTAGAGTGTGGATGTTTTGGTGAGGGAAAATATGATGGGTATGGGTGTGTATTTATAGGCTTTAGAGGCGGTGGAGTTGGGTGTGTTGGTGCCGACTTTGGTCTCCTATGGGTACTACAAATCCTCCTCAAACTAGTAATCAAAGTAGATGTGCACTAGGAATCGTATTTCTCCAAGGATTACAAAATCCCTAACCTAAAAAAAGTAAAATCTAAATCCTAATCCCAGAGACTAAAGGAATACTAACCTATATATATTTTTGGTGGGTCTAGGACACTAAAAAATCGCAAAGGAGGCTGCTCCAAAAAATCCAAGTCGGTGCATGGGCTCCCCATGTTGCTCTCGGGTTTGGTCTGCGGGCGTGCCTTCGGTGCTGACGGACGCGCATTTACGTGCCTATGGGTGCGCCTTAGGACTCCTCGGGTGCGCTGGTTGGCGCGCTTGTGGGTGTGCCAATTGGTGCGCCTGGGTGCTCCCGGGTGGGCCTATGGGTGCATCCGTCTGGCCTGGTTCGTGCGTGCTAAGCTGTGCGTTGGCGCGCCTTAGTGCATGCTGGTGCGCGCTAGCCGTGGGCACGCTATTTGTCCTCCTTTTGCGCCACGGTGCACTAATCGGTATGTCTTGACCCAAATTTTTTATTTTTTTGATTTTTTTTGTGTTTTTTTGGAATGTTTTTCTAATTTTTTTTAATTTTCTATTTTTTATTTTTATCTTTTTAATGAATTATGAAAAAGTGAAAAATCCTAGGATGCTAGAAAAATAAAGAAAATCCTAGAAACTAATCCTAAAAATTGTCTCTTCTAATTTAGCCTAAGTTTATTGTGAACCTGCCATTGGAACCTAAGGGTAAGTGCTAAATGTATATGAATGCATCAAAACAATTAAAATCCAACAAAGGACTCAAGCAAATCATCACACAAATTACACAGAAAAGTAAAAGTTTGAGTTTAAAAAAACTTCTCTAGTTAATTTGATGAAGAATTCGACTTGACCCTTCCTAATTGTGGTTGATCTCTCCTTGAAAAATTCCTTCTTTCTTGCAATCTGCATAGACTCAAAAAGAAAAACAAAAATTAATAAAAACAAAAAACTCAGAACACTAATTACCTTAAATTGTGGGTTGCCTCCCACATAGCGCTTCTTTACTGTCTTCTTAGCTGGACTGGATGGATGGGCGGTTATGGTGGATCATGAAGCTTTTCGATAAATCGCCTCCTATGAAAATCGCCTTGATACTGGACATGATCATAATTGCTCTCATCTTTCGGAATGTATCCCATACAGAATAGATAATCAACGAACTCGGCAAACCACGGAGGTTCTTTTGTGGAAATTGCATTCACCATGACGAGGTAATCGTCTGGCAGTGCGTCATTGATCAGCTTTTCCTCCTCTTGCTTCTCGTCTTTCTCCAATTGCAATTTGATAAATGATCAGTAACTAAATTCTCTGTTCCTTTCTTGTCCTTGATCTCTAGGTCGAATTCTTGCAACATAAGAATCCATCGAAGAAGTCTCGGTTCCGCATCTTTCTTCTGGAGCAAATACTTCAATGCAGCATGGTCCGTGTGAACAATCACCTTAGAACCCAAAAGGTAACTCCTGAACTTGCCAATTGCGAATACAACTGCTAATAACTCCTTCTCCGTAGTTGCATAATTATAACTTGAGCATCATCTAGAGTCTTACTTGCATAATAAATGGCATGCATCTTCCCATCTCGGCGTTCTCCTAAGACTGCGCCTACAACATAGTCGCTTGCATCACACATTCTCTCGAACGGAAGTGAATAATCAGGGGGTTGACTAATGGGTGCCGAAATCAGCTCCTTCTTAAACTTGTCGAATGCTTCCATACAGTGTTCATCAAAGACAAAAGGCACATCTTTATTCAAGAGATTGGTAAGAGGTTTGGCTACCTTCGAGAAATCCTTAATGAATCTTCTGTAAAATCCGGCATGTCTAAGAAAACTGTGAATCTCCTTGACTGAATTCGGTGGAGGTAAGGTCTCTATCACATCTTTCTTGTCTTTGTCTACTTTAATCCCACGTTCAGAAACTAAATGTCCAAGGACAATTCCTTCTTGTATCATAAAATGGCAGTTTTCCCAATTAAGCACCAAATTAGTCTCCTCACATCTTGCAAGTACCTTTGATAGGTTAGATAAACAATCCTCAAATGTTTTTCCGTAGACAGAAAAGTCATCTATGAAAACCACCATAATCTTCTCTATGTAGTTAGAGAAAATCGCCATCATGCATCTTTGAAAAGTGGTTGGTGCGTTGCACAGCCCAAAAGGCATCCATCGATAAGCAAAAGTTCCATATGAACAAGTGAACGTCGTCTTCTCTTGATCATTCGGGTGAATAGGTATCTGAAAGAATCCCGAATATCCGTCCAAATAATGATTAGCCAGTCTCTCAAGCATTTGATCAATAAACGGTAGAGGAAAGTGATCCTTGCGCGTGGCACTGTTCATCTACCTATAATCAATACACATTCTCCATCCTGTAACGGTCCTCGTCGGAATCAACTCGTCACCCTTGTTCTTGACCATTGTCAATCCTCCCTTCTTCGGTACCATGTGAACTGGGGCTACCCATTCACTGTCAGAAATTGCATAAATAATTCCTGCATCAAGAAGCTTAAGAATCTCCTTTTTCACAACTTCCTTCATATTCTCATTAAGCCTCCTTTGACTTTCAATGCTCGGTTTGCTACCTTCCTCAAGCAAAATCCGATGCATGCAAAATGTAGGACTAATTCCTTTCAAATCCTCAATAGAATATCCAATAGCTTTTCTATGCTTCCTAAGCACATCAAGTAGCATCTCCTCCTCTACTTTACTCAACTCAGCATTGATAATAACAGGATATGTAGAGTCGGGACCTAAGAATGAATATCGTAGCTTAGATGGTAATGGTTTCAGCTCTACCTTTGGCGCGTTCTGAATCTCGTCTTTCTTTTCTCCTCTAATCAACTCAAAGCTCTTATCTTCGGCCACTTCCAATGGTGGCATGGATTGCAAAATTTCTGCACTTTTGGCAATCTCCAAATTGTCATCTTCAGTAGTGCCACTCGTCACCAAGCAATTGAAGAGTGGATCATCACTACTTGCTACTTTGCTCTCTTCCTTCGCAGCATCATCAATAAAATCAACTCGGAAACAACTGTCTTCTTCAAGTGGTCCTTCAGTAGCACGGAAGACATTGAACTTGATTTTCTCACTCCCAATCCTTTGAGTAAGCTTTCCATCACGAACATCAATTTGACCTCCAGCTGTAGCTAAGAATGGCCTCCCAAGAATAATCGGTATTTGAAAATCAATCTCCATACCGAGCACCACAAAATCGATCGGTACAAAGAACTTCCCAACCTTGATTGGAATATCCTCCAATATCCCCACTGGATATTTGACAGATCGATCCGCAAGCTGAAGAGAGATGGTAGTTGGCTTCATATCTCCAATATCTGGCTTCTCAGCAATTCGCTTTGGAATAAGACTAACACTGGCTCCCAAATCACATTGAGCTCGCTCAATGCACATAGAACCAATATTGCAAAGAATAGAGAAGCTTCCAGGGTCCTTCAATTTTGGCGGCAGCTTGTTTTGCAGGATAGCACTGCACTCCTCCGTTAAAGCCACTGTCTCGTAGTCTTCTAGCTTCCTTTTCCTGGAAAGAATTTCCTTGAGAAATTTAGCATAGCATGCATTTGAAAAATTAATTCAGTAAATGGAACATTAATATGCAATTTCTTTAAATGTTTGAGAAATCTCCCGAATTGTTCGTTTTTTTTGCCCTGCTGAAGTCGCTGAGGGAATAGAACCGGTGGTTCATAAGCTTTGACTTCAGGCCATATCTCCTTCGGTTGCTCTCTTTTCTGCTTCGCTAGCTTCCACTTGGGAATCCACTTCTCTTGCTCTTGCTTCTTTTCCTTTGCTTCCTTTTCTGGTAACTGCTTCTCCGCTTTTGGTTGCTCATCTTCTTCTTCTTGCTTAATGATGATGTCGGCTACATCTTCTTTAGGTGGATAGGGATCATCTAATTACTTTCCGCTTCTAAGTGTCATAGCCTTGACTTGCTCTCTTGGATTAACTGTGGGTTGTCCCGGTAGGCTTGCTGGTGTGAATACCCGATCCAAAATCACTTGGGCCTATTCACCTAATCCTTTCACCTTCATCCTCGGGTCAATCCCATGTCGTTAGAGTCGCCACCCAAATTTTATTAAGGGCGAAACTTGGGAAAAACCTTCATATGACTCCTTTAGGCAACATGGTCATGGCGAACCAAAGACATGGGATCGGGGGTTCGTCACGGATGGGAAGGTGTTAGGCACCCATCCGTGTTGGGTCGAGACCTTGTGCAATTGGGTTTTCGGGTTTTTTGGGCCCCTATGTTTAGTGGTTTGGCCAATTTGGTACCGCGACATTTTTTTGGCCGGGCATATACCCCGAGATTGTATGGGCAGGCCAAACGTATACCCCTAGTCAGGCACCTGCTGACGTGGAGGCTGCCCGAGGTATTTGCGCGTGTTAGTGTAGCAAAACGACGTCATTTTAGAGGATTGGCTTTGAGTGAAGTGGGCCCCACTAAGCCACCTGTGTCCGACGTGGCATGAAACGGTGTCGTTTTCTCACTTAAAACGACGTCGTTTTGCTACAGTAACACGCGCAAAAAATCCGGGCAGCCTCCACGTCAGCAGGTGCCTGACCAGGGGTATACGTTTGGCCTGCCCATGCAATCTCGGGGTATATGCCCGGCCAAAAAAAATGTCGGGGTACCAAATTGGCCAAACCACTAAACACGGGGGCCCAAAAAACCCAAAAACCCTGTGCAATTGAAGAGTACAAGTCTGCCTTGTGCAAGTGTGCAAGTGTGGAAACAAATCACATAAAAATAACAAAATTGAATTGGAGGGAAAGGAGAAGGAGGTTCGGAACAAAGAGGAAAAATAAAAATATTTGGGCTTGAGTCTTCACCACTAGAGACCACCTACGTACCCCGGCAACACGGTTCAAAGCCTACGTAGTTCTTGGCATGGCATCATGGCAATCACATAATCAACAGAAGCATCATAAAATCACCAGCAAATAGCAATCAATAAGGTGTAATCAAAAAGGGTTAGAACACTTATCTCGATTGTTGGACAGAATCTATGGTCATCTTCTATTGGATTTTGGACAAAGCAAATGGCCGATTCAGCTTCTGGTCTCAACAGCAAAGTTGTAGCTCTCTCTCTTAGCTTACCAGAGAGTCCAAGATCACGGCAATTCAACTTGTAAAACTTTAGATATGAATTGTTTTCTGAGACTGCTTGCATCAGGTCCTTCTATTCGGATTTCCCACCATCTTGGCCCCGGATTGCCTTTGGTTGCTTCACCCTCTTGATCTTCTCTTGTTGGCTTCCCTCTTGATGCTTTCTCACGAAATTCCTCCAGAGTTTCTGCTCTAAAAGTGTTTCTAGGCTTGGAGAAGTAGAGTTTCTCCAAGCAAACAAAGCTTATGGGGGTGTGTGTGATGAGAGATTGATCCCCTTGAATGTGAATTAGAGGTCCTATTTATAGTGTTCTGGGAAGCCTAGGGGTGTGAACCTGCTTAATGGTGAAGATTATGCCCGAAAATCTGATCCAAAACCGCGTAGGATCGAATTAGAAACAAAAATCGGGAAAATCAGAGATTCCGGGCATTGATAACCGCCATGGCCGGCAGTCATCTGCTGGATGACCGCCAGGGCCGGCGGTCATGCGTAGATGTCTGCCGACACCCGACAATCATCACGAGAGGACCACTGGTCACCCTGCGTGTCACCCGTTCTTTCCTTTTTCAGACCCCAATCCCCCTAATTCAGCTACGATTTGATCCTACCGCGTAATCAACCCCTAATTAACCCAGAATCACTCCGTTACTTGATTATTACTCCTTTAAATCATTCGATAACTGATCAATTACACATTAACACCCATTTCAAGCAAAATCATACCAAAAACACATTTACCAATAAAAGGATGATTTGATTCTGATTTTCTACGAAAATCAGAACCAAAATTAGTCTGAAAGTAAAGTATTTATGGGCTAATTAAACTTTAGAGAATCCATTAACTAGGGCCCTCAAACCCATCCTTAAGAAAAAAATAAATCATCTCAATATAATCCGGTTAAACATAGATAAAAGGCCCAGGCAATGAAATAAAACATATTTTAGTATAAATAAACCTTGATATATATTTTACCCTAAGATTAAATCATCTCATTAATCCTAGTATTCAAATACATAAGGGTACAAATTACTAAAATATATTATTTTTATCAGATTAAATTCTTAACATGTCTTATTCCTAGGATTGATTCATCTCATCAATCTGAAGCTCAAGTATGTTTAAAATGTAATTTTAAAAGAAGATTCGTGGGTCAAATTTGGGTGTTCACAGTCCTTCACCTAGCTACCTGTAATCATGCATGGGCTTGATCAAGACTCAGACATGGAGCAAGTTTGCAACAACCAAGACAAAAAAGTAGGTTAAGATTATAGGAAGAGCAATTTATAGCAATAAAATCAGAGACATGTTACATCCCTTCAACCTAAGAGGGGTCGTTTAGTTCATACTCAGGGTTACAAAAACGATGGGGATAAAAGGATGGCATAATGTTTGGAACAAACCGGAGGCTAGGGACAACACGATTTTTGCCCAAAAATGGTTGCAGAATGGTTTTTCCCTTGAACCCTTGGTGTTTCTGGGCTCTACCCTTGTTCCAGAACTTCTGCCAATTCCATGGTGTATGATCGATGGATTAATTGATCAATTGGGTCCCCTTCCTCTTCTTCATTCTTCCTTTATATAGGTGCAGCTTGGCATCTTCTCTCTTCCCTACTTGCTGGAAATCATGAGGGTTGAGCAAGTTGGTTTTCAATTTTCCCATCGTTTTTGTCAGGACAAGGCGCCATGGGAAGCGTGTTGATAGGCTGAAATCTGACGGGCTGCAGGCTTAGAAGACTTTTGGAGAGGATAATAGTTCTTTAAGTGGAATTTTCTCTAGGTGATATGATTAATGCCCCTCTCCTTTTCGGAAAATCTTTTGGAATGCTCAGGGTATGATTGCAGCTTTGAAATTTCTACAAGTGGTGGAATTTTATATTCTTTCTGCACTTTTCTGGTTTCTGCAGAATCTACAAGCTGAGCCTGTGGTGGGTCTATTTGCAACTTTTCTTGATTCTTCCTTGCAATTGATTCCAGCTTCTCTTGTGATTGGTATGGTGGCATGGAGGCTTTGTGGATCAAGGTAGGGATAGCGAAATCCAGTGGATATTTTGTGATTGGAGGAGGGTTCGTGGCCTTTTATTGATTCTGCAATGAACAACAGGCTCTCGAAATCCCGAAACAGGCTCAGGCTGTGGTAGAGACTGTTCCTCCGAATTCTTCAGTAAAAATCCTCCAAAATTCTTCGAAATGTACCTGGAATCACTAATCATACAGTAAGGGTTGGAATTCAAAGGAATACGATGAAATGGTGCAAAGGAAGGCATACAACATGATAGGATGAGAGCAAGTTATATCTAGAATTATGCCTAAAACTATGCACATTTCACATGCATCACTTATAAATGAAAGGCCATCGTCATCGAAGAGCCCATCAAAAAGTTCAGATATCTAACAAGCTAAAGGCCTTCCCCCTTTTCTTCTTCCCAAAAACCAATGGAGCCCTTTTCATGTAAGCCAAATAAGCCTTTTATTAAAATAGTTGGACCTTCATATGATACAGTGCATTTAGATGATACCATAATGTTAGTCCTCTAGTTTATGCGTAGGCCTCTTCTTCTAGGCTTTGTTCACCCTCAAGCTTCAAAACTTTTAAAAGACAGGCATGCGAAAATGCCTGCCAAGCTTCTCTAGCTGCGACTAATCACATTTCCCCCTTTATCGGAATGTGATGAGGACCTGACTGCTAAAAATGAGAATCATGTACCCTCAAGTGAATCGACCCTGATAATGGTGGTGGTGGCTGGCCAGATAGCCACAAGGTCCTAATGAGTTGCATTTTCTAGAACTATAGAGGGTTGGGGCGTGCCTCGACAGTTAGAACCATGTGGAGGCTCGTGAAGTTATATAAGCCTGAATTGATCTTTCTTTCTAAGACCAAGAACAATCAGAGATACTTGGAATACTTGAGAAGGAGTATAGGTTTTTTACAATGTGAGTATTGTCGACTAATAGGTCTTTCGGGGGGAATGGCGCTCTGGTGGAAATCTTTAGTTAAGGTGCAAGTAGTTGCTAATATGAAAAACTATATTGATACCTTTGTGGAGTCGGGATCAAAGGATTCTATTTGGCATGCCACTTTTGTTTACGAAGAACTTGTAAGGGATGATCGTTAGAGAGTGCATGCAGAAATGGCGAGGCTCAAGACTAATGATGATGATCCTTCGACCTTTATTGACGATTTTAATGCTATCATGGATGAGTGTGAGAAGTTGGGAGGTGCTTGTGTTACCAGGTTCTAGTGTCAACTTTTCCTCCAATGGCTTGATGACTGTGGCTTAATGGATATGGGTTTCGATGGGGCTTGCTTCATGTGGAGTAACAAACGAAAGGGAGATGCTAATATGTGAACGAATCGGTCAGTATGTGGCAAATGCAAGTTGGAGGCTACTATTTAATCGAGCACGGGTTTACCATGAGGCCATGGCATGTTTTGATCATAGGCCTCTCCGGCTTCAATTGGAGGACTCTCGTCATTCTTGGAAGAACATTTTCAAATTTAAAGTCAAATGGTTGGATGAATCTGAATGCAGGATGGTGGTGGAGGATGCTAGGCTTCACAGGTTCTAAAATGTTTGTGCGAAAACAGAAGCTGAAATTTAGCAGAAGTTGCCAAGCAAAATGGAAAAAGCAGCGTCTAGGGAACAATCACAAGGAATTGAATTAACAGTGCAGGCCTTGGATGCATTACAGAATGCTAAGTATACAGATGAGTCATATGTGCGAACACCCAAATTTGACCCATGGTTTATTCTATTATCTTTGAATTTTGAATGTGTTTGTGTCTTTAATTGATGAGAGGATTTGATTGATGGTATGAATATATTTGTGATTTGATGTGGTAGAATAGGGGTATTTTATTTGTTTAATTCTTTTATCTATTTTTCTCTTTATTATTTAATTTTGGATAGAAATAAATATTAAGTTTGGGCTAATAAAATATGATTTTTTCAATAGTAGCAGCCCATTTAAACACATTATCTATAGTCTAATTTAGCCCTAATTTTCGTGAAAATTTAGGATTAAATATATATTTTTGCCTGTTTTGTGTTTTTATGATAGTTTTACTAGAAAAGAGGAATGATTTGATGTGTGGTTGATAAAAAGGAAAAGTATTAGAGTGGGATACAAGTTTAGGATGTTTTCTAGGTTAGGAAATATTCTAGAGGTCGTAGAATATTCTTTTTTCCTCTTTTTCGCAATCCTAGCTCTTAACCATCAAATTTAGGGGTTCAATCTCGACCCTTTGATTAATAGGACCACCCCTTACCCCCTGAACACTATAAATAGACCCCCTATTATCCACAGTGGAGGTACACATTAGAATTATTCTCTACACACCTTAAGCTTAGAGTGCTTGGCGAAACCCTAGTTCTTTGAGTTTAGGAATCGTTTTAGGAGCTGTTATTCTGAAGAAATTTCATGGAGAGCATTAGCAACAACTCAGTAGCAGAGGGAGAACAAGAGGATTGCAAGAGGGAGGCCGATTGGAGCAAATCATTAGTGTGGAGAGTGCAAACCTGAGAGGAGCTTTCTTCTCTGAGTCAGTCTCGGGAAAATTGCAATATCTCGGGCTGTAGACATCGGATTGCTGCATTCTTCAAGTCAATAAAAAGGTAAGAGAGATATCTAAGAATTTTCTGCTGATACCAGATGCTGATTCGGCCTCCTTCTACGTCGATTTTCTGCTTCAAGTTAAGCTAAGATTCTGCTGAGGAGTGAAAAGCTATAGGAGCTAGATGAGAGCTTCAATAGGTAACCCTAACCCTTTTAATCTGTGCTTATACTGCTGATTCGTGTTGTTGTGATGCTATTGATGATGATGCTTTGATTCTTATGTGAATCCATGTCAGAACTACTTGGCTTTGTCCCCAGTCACATGGGTACGTAGGTAGTCTCGGTTTGAAAACGGGATGCAAGCCAAATTGTGTGTTTCTCATTCTTTTATTATGTTGTTGTGATGTTGCTATTGTGCTGTTGTGTTTTGTTGTTGTTGTGTTCTGTTGTGATGCCATGTAAGAACTACGTGAGCTTTGAATCCAGCCGCCGGAGTACGTAGGTGGATTCTAGTGGTGGAATCTCAAGCTCAATTATGTGTTCATTTTCTGTCTTGCTTTTATTTTTGCTTAATTATTGTTGTTGTGTTGTTTGTGCATAAGGCATACATTGATCTTCAATTGCACACCATTTCACCCCAGCATGGATGGGTGCCTAACACCTTCCCATTTATGACGAACCCTCGAACTCTACATCTTTGGTTCGTTTTGACCGGTTACTTCGGGTAATGGATGTTAAGGTTTTTCCCCAAATTTTTTCCTTAATAAAATTCGGGTGGTAACTCCTTTGATGTAGTGAGGGATCAAATTAATTTTTGGTCCAGTCCTCACAATATGCATGTGAGTAGCAATTGCAAGCTAAGCTAGATTGGCTTTGGAGGAAGGAGGAAAAGCATTGGATGCAACCTCCCGAGTTAATTGTCTTAAATTCGATGAGGGTAACACCAAGTTCATCCACTTAAGCACTATCTAAAGAAGGCAAGAAAATTGTATCACCTCTTTAGAGATTGAGCATGGGGTTTGGATCGAGAGTGAGAGGGGGATTGAGGACCTTGTGGTAGGATTTTACAAGGATCTTTTCAAAAGTAGTGGTCTTTCTTGTAATGACTCGGTATTGAGTCCCTCAGATTATTAATGCAAGTATGAATGAATATCTAACAAGAGACATCTCAAAACAAGAGGTCAAGCAAGCTGTGTTTAAGTTGGGAAGTTTGAAGGCTGTTGGGCTAGATGGCTTCTTTGGAATTTGCTTCCAAGAGTTTTGGTCTACCATAAAGGTGGACATTATGGAGATTGTATACAACTTCTTTACTTCTGGCTTTCTTTTGCAGAAACTAAATGCTATTGATGTAGTCCTGATTTCTAAAATCCTGATGGCCTCTTCGTTGACTGATTTCAGGCCAATAGGCCTCTATAATTATGCCTACTAAGTCACAACCAAAATCCTAGTCAATCGTCTCAAGCCTTTTCTAAGTTTTCCTATCTCACTTGAATAGGCTGTGTTGGTTCCTGAAAGAGCAATTCATGACAATATTCTTATTGCTCATGAAGTTTTCCATGGCTTAAGGATAGCACAGACTAAAATTAATTAGAGTCTGGCTATAAAATTGGATAAAAACAAGACGTATGACGGGATAAATGGTCATTCCTTGAGTTGGTGCTGGACAGATGGGGTTTCTGTGCCAAATAGATTCAATGAGTCATGCAGTATGTCTCTGCAGTCAATTGCAACATCATAATCAATGGGGTCCGTTCTCAATCTTTTCAGCCTATTTGTGGTTTGAGACAGAGGGTGCATTATCCCTTCATTTATTCATTCTTGTTTTAAATATGCTACCCCGTACGCTTAATAAAGTGATGCTTTCAGGTAATTTAGTTGGGTACAAAAGTAAGTCATCATGCCCAACAATATCACACATCATATTCGTCAATGACACTTTGCTCTTTGCTACAACTGATGTGAATAATGCGGCTAAAATCTTGAAGATTTTCACAAATTATTGTAGTGTTTCAAGTCAACAAGTCAATTTACAAACGCCCTCCATCAATTTTGGGAATAATGCCCCTAACAATGTGATGTGTTCAATCCTGCAAGTGCACAGAATCGTCGTGGTACTCAAGGTCGTATCCACAGAGGCTAGGCAAGATATCCGTCGATTCAATCTAATGGCAAAGAAAATAAATGAAGAGAAACAATCTCGGAATTGAAGATTGATAAGAGAGCAAATGGCGAAATGAATGTAAAGAGAAGAGAAAGTAGAAATGACAATGAAAATGATAAACAAAGTAGCAATGATAAAAGGCCTAGATCATTCGAGAATTCACCGCCCTTCCTTTGCCATGGATCAATGTACTATTGAAAGCTGCATCCAAACACATGAATTTTGATGGGTAGCAACCTATAATGAAACTATTCGCTCTCGCTAGTCTAGTCTCGTCTCAAAGAGTCACCTAATCACTTTCGTCAATTAGATTACCTCTAGGAGCAATGAAGCTTGTTGTTGCTACTGATTCCACGATAACCTAAACCCTCTCAGCATTTAGATTAAAGATGATTGTTGATTTTCAGATAATAGACTTCTCCTCTCGGTACTTCACCTATTACCTAGAAGTTGCAATAAAGCTGGCCACTTCCTTAAAGCATGAAATAAGCTCACAACAATCAATCAAAATTACTTTGTGAATGAATTGTAGCAAATGGTACATCAAACCATTGCAAATTTAGGGTAGGCTACATCCCTATGATCTAGAATGAAAGATTAGTTCATGAATGAACTTGAAACAACAAATGAAAATGGGAAAGACATGGTTTCCTCACAACAATCTCAAAAGAAAATGAAAGGAACAACTTGACAGAATTTTTGGTTTCAAGGTGTGTGTTTTGTGTTGCCTCCTCTCCCCCTTCAGCTCTCACCCTTTTATAGTGCTTCTTCACTAGTTGGACACCTTGGAGATGACATATTTTAGTGTCATTTAGCCACCAAAATTGTGCTGGAATGGGCCTCAATGTTGAAAGCATTTGCTGGTGGAGTGGTTGCAAGGTATGGGTTGCCACTTGCTTTTCCAGCTTAGCATGAATATTCCTTCTCTTTTGCATGTGCTGATGGTTGAGCTTTCTTTCCAGGAAATTATGTGGTTTCTAGGCTGTTTTATTCTCCTTGAATGCCTTCCAGGTTGTCCACTTAGATTGTCCAATAAGCATGTGCTAATGGTTGCCATGATGCTCTTCTAGAAGGGGCACACTGTTAACAACTCAAGACCCGAGACGTGCAAGTATATTTTCGACCTTTAGACGGACGAATTGGACTTTGGGATGCTCTAAGAAGTTGTAGATAATTCTTTTATCTTTCTTTAAATATAAAGAACTCCCGAATTGGACTTGTGTAGTAGGAGTTATGAAGAAAATACCGAGACTGGGTCGGTGGCCAGTGCAGGATTCCTGCAAGCCTGGACTGAACTGAATTAATTACTGCTCCTAATCCACAAGGCCAAAAATTATGAACTTTATACCACTGGAAAGCTCAGGATGTCTACTTTCATCTCCAACTGGTTTCACGTTAATTGAACTTCTGAGGCTTCTGAAATCGGCAAAAGAGTGAACTGTGCTCGAGTTTCTGCCCGGTTTCCAGCTTTGGCCGAAATTGATCGTTTTCGGTAGCGAAGTGGGACGATTTTACACCTGAAAACATAATTGTTAGTTCAAGAAATTTATTAAACAATCAAACAAAGAAAGATAGGTAGAATGTATGATTTTTATTCGAAATCATCATAATAAAGAAGTTTTCATGCCTTTATTACTATGTGAAATATGTGCATATCACAATGTCAAGGCACAGGCTGTTGCGATGATGGGCATTAAAATTCCAAGCCATAATAAGAGGTACCTAGGACTTCCTACTTGTTGGGGAAGATCCAAGAAGGAAGCATTGCAATTTTTATCTTAGAGGATTGATATGAAAATGCAGTTTTGGAGGTATTAATTCTATTTGTGCTAGGCCAGGAAATGCTAATTAAGGCTATCATCTAATCAATCCCTATGTACACTATGTCCTATTTCAGACTTCCCGATGGACTTATTCAGGAGCTAAATAGTAGAATAAGGGATTTTTAGTGGAAGCATAACCAGGAAGATTGCAAAGTACATTAGGTCAGCTGGCTGAAACTTAGCTTACCATGAAAATGTTAGTTATATGCCCAAAAGCCAATCTATGGATGATTGTAGTCATGTATATACTTTGAGGTTATTCCAATAAATATGATTATGAGATAATTACTTGCACATATTTATAACCCTAGTTCATATTTGATATATTCTTAAATGTCCCTAGTCGGTTATTATTACGGATGGGTTGTAATAATAAATTAAGACTAGCGTATGTTGAGAATTTATATGTGATATGAATTCAACATGCGGGTATAAGTTAGAGAACTTGTGGACTGGACCGACTCACATAAGAACACTACATGGAATGTTATATGTATGTCGTTAGTGTTTCTTATAGATGTATTGTCCTTCGACCTGAGATCGTCAAGGTATCCAACATATGAATCATGTGCTTTGATATTATTCCTAGTCACCCGTAACTGGGTGGACATAAGGATAATCATTGGGTATATGACGAGTATGTAGTGGGTTTTGATTTATCAAGACGGGATTCGTTCGACCCATATAACGGGTATATTATTTATCCGTTTTATACAGTTAACTCGGGGATCAAGAAACATAGATTAAACATATACGAGATTGGCATATTCCATGTCTCGTGTTTGATCTTGATGATGGGACGAAAGGACGATGACATGTTCCGAGGTATAGAGAATCAGTACTGATCTTGTCGTTCGGGTAGCAATGATGTGTTGCTAGACGCCGCTCTTTGTTTATAATCATAAAATGGGATTTTACAATTATTGCTGGACGTTACAAGTGCCTACAGGGTCACACACATAGAACCGTTGATTCAAGTAGGTGGTTGAACTGTGGTTGGACCATGGTTGGACCGTGGTTGGACCATGGTTAAACCAGGGTCGTTTTGGGATCAATAATTAAGTGAATTATTGATCAGACATGAGCTGTGGTGAGTTGTGGTCTGATTGTGTTTAGTGGGAGACAATGGTTATGATGGACATCACCATTGGTCCACCTTGTTGGTCATTAGGCTAATTCTTTATACATTATGGATGGGAGTGGGGAAGAGTTAAGTGATCAGATCACTCTCCTGCCTCTCTCACATTTTTGCATCAGTATCAGACCTCTCCATCATCCTCTCAACCTCTCTTCGTCTTTGTGAAAGAAGGAAGAGAACCAAACACCCAAAAACAAATAGCCCCAGTTTACTCTTGCTAGCACATCAGTCCGGGGAGCTCGAGGCTTGACTCGTGTGACGACTCCAAGCTGATCACGATTCGTGTGGATACCGTAGAGGAGCCAGGCCGTTGTCTTGCTCTTGCTGATTCCGTCCAGCATTTAGGTGAAAGATCCTAATACTACAAGTACGAAAATTTTGTTATACGGTTTATGCATGCTTCACTTGGTTCTTGGTTAAGTTTCCTTGTTTCCGCTGCATATTGTGCTTGTTATGAGTGTCATAATAGCTCTAGGGAAACTTACAGTGGTAGCGGAGCCTCTTGTGAAGCTCTAAACCAGATTTATGTGCATATGTAGATATGTTCATGCATATATATATGATATGTTATATGTGAAAATAGCTTGAACATGCTAGGCATATGTGATATGTTGTTTTCAAATATGTATATGTGATATATGTATTGATGATGATGTTTGTCAAAAGAGTTTTGACAAAGAGAACTTGATTGGTATGTGATATCAATCAAGGAGTTCTTGGCAGTAAGTCGAAAGAGTTCGACTAGGAAAAAAAACCGAGTGTCGGTTTGTGTTTAGAACGATTCTAGTTCAAGTTCCGCAGGCCCAGAACATCGATGTTGGTAGGACTAACATCGATGTTCATGTGTTGATTAGCCTTTTCCGAGCCGAATTAACATCGATGTTGTATGGACAACATCGATGTTCTAAGTAGGCTGGTTTTGGCCGAATCAAAATAACATCGATGTTGAGTTATCAACATCGATGTTGAGTTATCAACATCGATATTGACTTGAAGAGGCCTTGGCAGAACTCTCAAAACATCAATGTTTAAGAGTTAAACATCGATGTTATTTGAGCTCGGCCAAATTGTTTTGAGTTCTAGAGCTCCAACAACTTCGATGTTGTAATGTCCAACATCGATGTTCTTGAGTTCCAGAACCCAAACATCGATGTTTAAATGTTAAACATCGATGTTAAAATGCTACTGCCAAAACTTGAACTTTTCAGAATCTCAACAACATCGATGTTTGAAAGTTCAACATCGATGTTATTGAGCTACTGCCAAAAAGTTTGGAGTTCAAGTTACACACAACATCGATGTTGTAATGTCCAACATCGATGTTATGTAGCTACTGCCAAAGAGTTGGGACAATTTGATTGTCACAACATCGGTCCTTGACCCCGCCCGCTAACCGGCTAGCGGGACCGCCGTGCTACCTCTGCGTAGCGGCTTATATTGCATACGATGCATTGTTATTGTATATGAGATATATAATTTGTAACTTACATGACATCAATGTATGATTTATCAAGAATATATGCATGAGTTGTATGAACATATATTGGTGAAATATTAAGTTCTTAGTTGCCTTCCATGATAAGCACTCATCAAGCTTAAGATCAATAATTGGTAGTTTTTGCCAAAGCAATGTGCCATTGTTTATCCTAAGAAGGTGCGAGTTGATAATTGTAATATCTCGATTGCTTGTTGTGGGTTTGGACTTAACTAGGTTATCTTAATAGGATTAAGGACCTAGAGGCAAGGGTTGAGCTATGTCTATAAGATAGACTTGGACAAGATGTTGTTCACTCAACTATCCAAGAGTTACATAGAGATGTAATTGACAAAAGTTGTCTACCTAAATAGTTATGATGTAAGTTTATCAGCCAAAGCTGACTTATGTTGTAGTGAAATATGGATCTTGGCCTACTTGTTGTCATTTTATTGATTCATAGTAGGAGCATCATTTAATTAAATTCCTTGTTAAATGATTTATGTATGCATGATTCTTATTTGTGTGAGTTGATCTTTGTTGTAGAATTAACATGGCACAAAACAGAGGTACATTGTCATTGCGATCAGTCCTTGAGAAGGAGAAACTTAATGGGAACAATTTCCTAAAGTGGTATCGCAATATGAGGATCATCCTCAGACAAGAAAAGAAACTGTATGTCCTCGAAGGGCCTGTTCCGATAGAATCGGCGCCTAATGCACCAAGGGCAGAAAGAGATGCTTACAAGAAGCATCTTGATGATGCAGTGGATGTTGCATGCTTCATGCTTATGGCCATGGAATCTGAAATTCAGAAGCAAAATGAGCTAATGGGGGCGTTCGATATGATCGAACTCCTTAAGATGCTCTTTGAGGAGCAGGCTAGGCATGAGAGGTATGAGACCTCTAAAGCATTATTCCAATGCAGAATGGCTGAATCAACACCCGTTAGACCTTTAGACCTCATGCGCTGAAAATGATCGAATACATTGAAAGCCTTGAGAGTCTAGGGTTTTCTTTGCAAAAGGAATTGGCTGTAGACCTTGTCTTGCAATCGTTGCCGGACAGCTACAACCAATTTGTCATGAACTTCAATATGAACCATCTTGACAAGTCCTTGTCCGAGTTGCTCAATATGTTGGGAACAGTTGAGCAACAAATGAAGACAAATAAATCCAACATATTGATGATTGGTAAAGGCAAAGGAAAGGGTAAGGCAAAGTTCAACAAGAAGAAGAAGGGTGCCAAAAGGTTTGGCGCTTGTGCTTCTCCTTGTGATCATGTGCTTAAACCCAAGGGTGGAGTTGCAAAGGATGGACATTGTTTCCATTGCAACAAACCGGGCCATTGGAAGCGCAACTGCCCAGTTTACCTTGAAGAGGTAAAGAGGAACAAGAAGGGAAGTGAGACTTCCACTTCAGGTATTTTCGTTATAGAAGCTAATATTTCTACTTCTGCATCATGGGTATTAGATACCGGATGTGGTTCTCACATTTGTGTAAATGTGCAGGAACTAAGAAAGAGTAGAAGGTTGGCGAAGGGTGAGATAGACCTGCGTGTCGGGAATGGAGCAAGAGTTGCTGCATTAGCCGTAGGGACTTATTTTCTATCTTTACCTAGTGGCTTGGTTTTGGAACTTGATGATTGTTATTTTGTACCTTCCATAAGCAGAAATTTGATTTCTGTATCTTGTTTGGACAAGAGAGGATTTTCATTTGTAATAAAGAACAAATGTTGTTCAATTTATTTCAATGATGTATATTATGGTGGTGCGAATTTAAGCAATGGATTGTATGTTCTAAACCTTGAGATGCCGATCTATAACGTTAGTACGAAGAAGGTTAGAATAAACGATTCTAATGAAACCTACCTTTGGCATTGTCGTTTAGGCCATATAAACGAAACTCGCATTGCGCAACTCCATAGAGATGGATTGCTAGACTCATTTGATTTTGAATCATATGAGACATGTGAGTCATGTTTGTTAGGCAAAATGACTAAGGCTCCCTTTAAGGGTAAAGGTGAAAGAGCCTCGGACTTATTAGGTCTCATACATACTGATGTATGCGGACCAATGTCTACACAAGCTAGAGGTGGTTTTCAATACTTCATTACGTTTACTGATGACTTCAGTAGATACGGCTATGTGTATCTAATGAGACACAAGTCGGAATCCTTTGAAAAGTTCAAAGAATTTAAGAATGAAGTACAGAATCAACTCGGGAAAAGTATTAAGATGCTTCGATCAGATCGAGGCGGTGAATACTTAGACCGAGGTTTTCTTGACTATCTAAGGGATTGTGGTATAGTATCACAACTCACTCCACCGGGTACGCCTCAATGGAATGGTGTATCCGAAAGGAGGAACAGAACCTTGTTGGACATGGTTCGTTCGATGATGAGTCAAGCTGACCTTCCTTCCTCCTTTTGGGGACATGCACTATTGAGTGCTGCTTTTACACTTAACCGTGTTCCGTCTAAATCAGTCGAAAAGACGCCATATGAGATATGGACTGGGAAGCGTCCCAATTTGTCTTTTATGAGGATTTGGGGTTGTGAGGCTTACGTAAGACGTGAAGCTTCGGATAAACTTGGCCCAAAATCCGAGAAGTGCCTATTTGTAGGTTACCCTAAGGAAACTAAAGGGTATAACTTCTATAATCCCACCGACCAAAAAGTGTTTGTTGCTCGGACTGCGATTTTTCTAGAAAGAGAGTTTATTTCTAGAGGAATCAGTGGGAGGAAAATAGAACTCGAAGAAGTTCGAGTTCTAGAGACTGAGATGGAACAAGAACAGGAACCACAAGGTGTTGTGGACGAGAATCCTGTTCCTGTAACACACGGACCGCGTAGGTCAGATAGGATTCGGCATGAGCCCGAGAGATATGGATTTCTCGTGACTCATACCGGTGATGTGATGCTCATAGATGAGGATGAGCCCACTACCTATCAGCAGGCCGTTACGGGTCCGGACTCCCAGAAGTGGCTAGAAGCCATGAATTCGGAAATGGAATCCATGTATCAAAACAAGGTATGGACCTTGTTTGATCCACCCGAAGGGGTAAAACCCATAGGGTGCAAGTGGGTCTTTAAGAAAAAGACCGACATGGATGGTAATGTGATTACCTATAAAGGGCGATTGGTGGCGAAAGGTTTCAAACAAGTTCATGGTATTGACTATGATGAAACCTTCTCACCGGTTGCTATGGTTAAATCCATCCGGATTCTGTTGGCTATAGCTGCATATCATGATTATGAGATATGGCAAATGGATGTCAAAACCGCTTTCCTTAACGGAAATCTCTTAGAGGATGTGTACATGACACAGCCTGAGGGTTTTGTCGATCCAAATAATGCCAATATGGTATGCAAGTTGCAAAGGTCCATTTATGGACTTAAGCAAGCTTCAAGGAGTTGGAATCTTCGTTTTAATGATGTAATCAAAGAGTTTGGTTTCATCAAAAATGAAGATGAACCATGTGTTTACAAGAAGGTTAGTGGGAGCACAGTAGTTTTCTTGTTGTTATATGTTGACGACATTCTGCTCATTGGGAATGACATTCCGACACTACAGTCTGTAAAGGCTTGGTTAGGAAAGAATTTCTCAATGAAGGACTTAGGAGAAGCTGCCTATGTGTTAGGCATAAAGATCTATAGAGATAGATCCAAAAGGCTTCTCGGGCTAAGTCAGAGTATGTATATTGACAAGGTGCTAAAGAGGTTTAGCATGGAGAATTCCAAGAAGAGATTTTTGCCTATGTCACATGGCGTCTCTCTCTCAAAGTGTCAATGTCCTAGTACATCTATAGAGAGAGAGCGGATGAGTCAGATCCCTTATGCTTCGGCAATAGGATCTATCATGTACGCCATGTTATGTACTCGACCGGATGTCGCTTATGCTCTGAGTGTCACGAGCAGGTACCAATCTGATCCCGGTGAGAGTCACTAGATAGCGGTTAAGAACGTCCTTAAGTACTTGAGAAGGACTAAGGATGCATTCCTGGTTTACGGAAGCGTAGATGAGCTCGTTGTAAAGGGTTAAACCGATGCTAGCTTCCAAACCGACAGGGATGACTTCAGATCGCAATCAGGATATGTGTTTTGTCTTGGAGGTGGTGCAGTATGCTGGAAGAGTTCTAAGCAAGAGACAATTGCAGATTCTACAACCGAGGCTGAGTACATTGCAGCCTCAGATGCAGCGAAAGAGGCTGTTTGGATTAAGAAGTTCGTAACTGAACTCGGCGTGGTTCCTAGTATTGAGAGTCCGATTGAGCTCTATTGTGACAACAATGGAACAATCGCACAAGCTCAAGAACCTAGATACCACCAAAGATTCAAACATATTCTCTGACGCTATCATCTTATTCGAGAGATCATAGATAGAGGCGATGTCAGGCTGTGCAGAGTTCCTTCCGAGAACATTGTAGCAGATCCCTTGACGAAGCCACTCACGCAGCAGAAGCATGATGGTCATTGCGCATCCATAGGTATTAGAAACATGTATGATTGGCTTTAGTGCAAGTGGGAGATTGTTAGTTATATGCCCAAAAGCCAATCTATGGATGATTGTAGTCATGTATATACTTTGAGGTTATTCCAATAAATATGATTATGAGATAATTGCTTGCACATATTTATAACCCTAGTTCATATTTGATATATTCTTAAATGTCCCTAGTCGGTTATTATTACGGATGGGTTGTAATAATAAATTAAGACTAGCGTATGTTGAGAATTTATATGTGATATGAATTCTACATACGGGTACAAGTTAGAGAACTTGTGGACTGGACCGACCCACATAAGAACACTACATGGAACGTTATATGTATGTCATTAGTGTTTCTTATAGATGTATTGTCCTTCGACCTGAGATCGTCAAGGTATCCAACATATGAATCATGTGCTTTGATATTATTCCTAGTCACCCGTTACTGGGTGGACATAAGGGTAATCATTGGGTATATGACGAGTATGTAGTGGGTTTTGATTGATCAAAACGGGATTCGTTCGACCCATATAACGGGTATATTATCATATGGTTTCTTGATAGAGTTGAACTGTTAAATGCATGGCCATGCTCGGATTAGGTGATATGGTGATATCACAGGTATCCGTTTTATACAGTTAACTCGGGGATCAAGAAACATAGATTAAACATATACGAGATTGGCATATTCCATGTCTCGTGTTTGATCTTGATGATGGGACGAAAGGACGATGACATGTTCCGAGGCATAGAGAATCAGTACTGATCTTGTCGTTCGGGTAGCAATGATGTGTTGCTAGACGCCGCTCTTTGTTTATAATTGTAAAATGGGATTTTACAATTATTGCCGGATGTTACAAGTGCCTACAGGGTCACACACATAGAACTGTTGATTCGAGCAGGTGGTTGGACCGTGGTTGGACCATGGTTGGACCGGGTGTGGTTGGACTGTGGTTGGACCATGATTAAACCAGGGTCGTTTTGGGATCAATAATTAAGTGAATTATTGATCAGACATGAGCTGTAGTGAGTTGTGGTCTGATTGTGTTTAGTGGGAGACAATGGTTATGATGGACATCACCATTGGTCCACCTTGTTGGCCATTAGGCTAATTCTTTATACATTATGGATGGGAGTGGGGAAGAGTTAAGTGATCAGATCACTCTCCTGCCTCTCTCACGTTTTTGCATCAGTATCAGACCTCTCCATCATCCTCTCAACCTCTCTTCTTCTTTGTGAAAGAAGGAAGAGAACCAAACACCCAAAAACACATAGCCCCGGTTTACTCTTGCTAGCACATCAGTCCGGGGAGCTCGAGGCTTGACTCGTGTGACGACTCCAAGCTAATCACGGTTCGTGTGGATACCGTAGAGAAGCCAGGCCGTTGTCTTACTCTTGCTGATTCCGTCCAGCATTTAGGTGAAAGATCCTAATACTACAGGTACGAAAATTTTGTTATACGGTTTATGCATGCTTCACTTGGTTCTTGGTTAAGTTTCCTTGTTTGCGCTGCATATTGTGCTTGTTATGAGTGTCATAATAGCTCTAGGAAAACTTACAGAAAATTGGTAGGTTTGGGCTTTTAGGATCTCAAGAAATTCAACTTGGCCCTTCTTGCTAATTGGGCCTGAAGCATATTGCAAAAATCGAATGCTTTTTTTGCTAGGGTATTCAAAGGCATTTACTTCCCAGATTAGCCTTTTGTTGATGCTAAATTGGGTAGCAAACCCTCATAGGCCTGGCAAAGCGTCTTAGAAGGTAGAGGAGTTCTTGAAAAAGGGATGAGGTGGAATGTTGCATCTAGTAGGAACATACATATTTGGGATGACCCTTAGATCTCTTCTTTGGATGTGTTGAAGTTGCATTCACCTTGACCCTCATACTCAAATCTGACCTTTGTTCAGGAGCTTATGTAGAGAGAAGAATCTGAGTGGAATGAGGGATTTCTTAACTGTCTACTCACGACTGAGGAAGTGAAAGGGTATTCCAACTTGTCATCCTCATGGTGCAAATAGGCTTGTTTGGCATTTGACAAAAAAGGATTATACACCTCCAAATCAGGGTATGTGACACTTTGTGTTGAGGAGCTTAATAGATCTTGTCTCATCTTTTATATTGTTAATTGGAAGGCAGTCTAGAAGATGGACACTATTTCAAAGGTGAAGAACTTTATTTTCCATGCACTACATCAATCTTTACCAACTCAAGTCAATCTGGTCAGACTAGGTATTATTGACGATAAGTGCTGAAGTTTTGTGCGAATGGGAGGAAGACCTGGAACACTTGCTTTTCTTTTGCAATCATGCAAGGTGATGTGCTCCAAATTTACGCACATTTTATGATGGTTTTTAACGACTTTTACTACGTATTCTTGGTCAATTATGTATATAATCGTTATATTATTGTGTGTTTTTATACATAGTGTCAATTACTACTTCAATATTGTTGATTAACTATTTTTACAGGAATAAATTATTTTTATTTAAAGAATTGAAGCTTTTAGCCAAGTTTGGAAACCAAGCCCAGAATAGGACATTTTATGCAGTGAGCACAACCCAATAATTTGAAGACTGCGGGAGATCCAGAGATCCAATTGAGGTGAAAACAATTGGAGATGAAACTAGACTTCGAGCTTTCTAGGGATATAAAATTCATAATTTTTGGACGTGTCTACAAGGAGCAGCAATTGTCGAGATACAGCCCAAGATGCAGACTTTTCTGTACCGACCCAAGCCTAATATTTTTTTCATAACTCGAGCCACAGAAGTCCAATTGAGGAGAGCTTTATATTTGTAGAAAGCTAAGCGCGTGCAAGTATCTGGTTAGAAAATTAGAAAAGTTCCAGCTTGGAGTGCAAGTAAGAAATTTTATTTCCATTCAATGCAGGAGACCTTTCGACGACCTCCAGCACCAAAATTAGTATAAATAAACCCCTACGGTCGATATATTCGAGAGGTCGAGTTCAGAGGGCGAAGCTCTGCCAAATTTCTTAGGTTTTAGGTTGCACTCACTAATAGGGTTAGGATTTCTACTCTTTTTTATACTTTAGGTGGTGCCGAATTCCTCATCCAATTAGAGGATTATTACCCTCAACAATCCAATATTTTTCCGACAAGATTTGAAGGTTTTGAGTCACAGAATCATTGGTCTAAGGAGCAACAGAGTTCGACACCAGAGGAGCACAAATCGACGCCATAATGAACCAACACAAACCGGCCAGACGACTTCTCTACTCTCTGTTTTGATCATTTTTCTTTATGTTAAATTATTTACTCGATGAATTCTTGTGAGATGATGTTTGATTTCATTTTTATGAGGAAATAATTTCTTAATCTAGGTGTAGAGATGTACCCAATTACTTCTGATACGGCAACAACTCTAGAACCAACTAAAATCACCTCCAGATCAATCTGATTGTCCCTGACCTCAATTTCAGTCAAACTGGATATGATGTGATTCTCCCCTTCACCTCCTAATCAGTAAGAATTAGACAACAAAGCAGCAAGAACCACAAATAAAGAATTTTGTGTAGCAACCCTTCACCTCCTAAACAGCAAGGAATAGGCAACAAAGCAGTTAGAAACACAAAAAATAGAATTAAACGCCATAAGCTAGTTAACTTGATAAGTAAAATTCAATTCTTAAAGTAAAATCAAGAGAATCACTATCCCAATTATGAATAAAACCTCAAAGGCAAACTTTTTATCATCAATAAGCAATATTCATGTTTTTGGCTGTTAGAAAAGCTATTTATACTAATCTAAAAACACCTAGGTCGTCCAAAGAAAGATCCAATGCCAAATTGAACTTGTCTTCTTAACCTAACCCTAATTCGAATTAAGCTACCTTCAATGGACTAGGTTTTAATTTAATCCAACATATTGGACTTATTAAACTAAAAAAATAAAAAGCCAACTAATAAAAAAAGCCCACAAATATAACCCAAATAATAATAATAATAATAATCCAACTAAAATTACTTAAGCCTAAATAACAAACCCAAACCGAATTTCTGGACAGAATCTGTCAGTCGACTTTAACTAAACTTTAAATAACGAAAATAGCAGATTCAGCATCTGGGCTCAATAGAAACATTGTAGATCTTCCTCTTAGCTTTCCAGAGAGTCCAAGATCGCAAATATCCGACTTGTAGAACTACATGCTCCAGGAGCTTCCACGGGTGTTCTTCGCATTCTTGGCTTCGGAATTGCATTTGATTGTTTCAATGCTCTTGGATTCGAATCCTTCTCTGATTAACATGTAATCCTTGAGCATTCTTGAGCATCTTTTCCAAGCTTGATCTCCATCTCTTATTGAATTTCTTGTGAGATCGAATCTTGGACTTGATTATGAAAGTGAGCTTGCCATGTCCAAGCTTGTCTTTGTCACCATGCTCCTCATCTTTGCATGCACCATTCTCCGAGTCTCCAAGTTTTCCTAGGTGATTTGCATCAGCTTCTAGGTTTTATAATTGATGAATTGAGTTTATTGGTTTATATGTGTTGATTGTTTGATCTATGTGTGCTTGAATTGTTTATCTATGTACGGACCCAGGCCTAATATTTTTATCATAACTCGAGCTACAGAAGTCCAATTGAGTCGAGCTACAGAAGCCCAATTGAGGAGAGCTTTATATATGCAGAAAGCTAAGCGCGTGCAAGTATCTGGTCAGAAAATAAGAAAAGTTCCAGCTTGGAGTGCAAGTAAGAAATTCTATTTCCAGTCAAAGCAGGAGACCTTTGGATGACCTCTAGCACCAAAATTAGTATAAATAAACCCCTACGGTCGATATATTTGGGAGGCCGAGTTCAGAGGGCGAAGCTCTGCCAAATTACTTAGGTTTTAGGTCACACACACTAAAACGGTTAGGATTTCTACTCTTTTCTATCCTTTAGGTGGTATCGAATTCCTCATCCAATTAGAGGATTATTACCCTCAACAATCCAACATTTTTCCAACAAGATTTGAAGGTTTAGAGTCACTATGTTTGATGATTAAAACCATCCTTTTAATCAATCTAATTAAGTCTGATGCAGGAAGTGTGAAAATAGGGAATCTGGATTTTATCAAAAACCACACTTACAACTGCATTTTGGTTTCTGTTAAAAACTAAAATTTATAAAGTATGAAAGCTATGCTACTTCGTGTTTTCTATACATTCGACTAATCTCTTATGCAGAAATTGAAAACCAAAGGGGAAGGTTGTTGGCTAAGTATGCCAAGATAAAATTCACAAGGAATGCTTTTGTTTGTTTTCGAAATCTATCCTTGTTGAATTACAAAAATATTTTTGAAAGGGGGAGCAACAAAACAGAAAGAGCTAATTATATGGAAATATTTTTAAGCCTTTATTACAAATGAAATCAACACTAATTTTTCATCATAAAAAAGGGGGAGATTGTTGACCAAAAATTGAGTTAATCACCTCTTAATGTTAAATTGTGATTTAACCATGTTTAGCGGTGAATAATTGATTTTGATGACTAACAAATTACAAGTGAGCTTTGAGTTTTCCGTGTGTTGATTTTAGCTTACAGGAGGAATTATGGTTTCTATTAAAACCATATCTCTGAAACACGCCAGATGATTTTTATTACAACCACATCTGCGAGCTGCACTTTCAACGTTTTGTGCAAGTTGCGTGTGGTCCTCCAAGCAATTAAATCCCACTTCCAACGGTCTGAATTGGTGAACAAGTAAGAGGAAAAACTTTATGGAAGTTCAGATGACTTTACCGCCTAACTCCTACTCAACTCAAGAAGTTGGTCCAAACTTTTCATTTTTTGTAATACTTTGCAACCAAGGAGTTGACACGGCACAACGGTCCCAAATTGAAGCTTTAATGAATTGAAGTTAGCTAGGAGTTCAAAGAGCCGTTGCAGCTACTCTCCCTCAACTCAGATTCTGTAAAAAGGGTTCATTACACCTCTGAAAAGGCATCTCGGCTATTGTACAAGATTTGAGTTCGTATTTGTGTTTGAAATTTTGGTATCAAGATTTGGTTTTTTCTGCTTACATTGCAAAACACATTCAAATGGGTAATTTTTAAGCAAGTCTTGGATTAGATTTGCTGGGTACTCAAGTCTAGGATTAGATTTGAGAATAGGTTAGAGCTTAGCCTATGAAAAGCTTGTAAAGGTTTGAGCTTTGCCTAGAAAAGCTTGTGTTTGTAAAGGTTAAGGTTGAACCCGCAAAAACCTAAGCATAGTGAGATTTTGAAATCCTAAGGAAATGAACCTTTAGGTAGTGGAGTACCTGGTGAGGGGGAACCACTCTAAATCACTTGGGTTCACTTTTTCTTACTCCCTTTACTCGCACTCTTGCTTCAAAACACTCACTAAGTGCTATCCGGACTTAGTATCACAAAAACCAATTCTCCTCTGTCCGAAAAAGCTCATACCCTAATTCACCCCTCTTCTCTTAGGCACTTTTAGGATAACAGTAACAACTAATGTAGTTTGTTTGAATATGGATAATGACTAACCAAAATTCAACTTCTGAAAGATAGTTGGGTTGATTTTTCTAGATTATGAAGAAGAACATTAAAAAGCTGAAATATGTAGTAAAAAATTAGAATTGTTGAAGAATGATTAATGACAAATATACTTATTATCAAGAATGTAATAACTAATTAATATCTATTTATTAGTTTTGTTTGAATATAGATAATGACTAACCAAGATTCAACTTTTGTAATATAGTTGGGGAATGATTGTTCTAGCTTTATGTTGAACAAGGTATTGACAAATTAAATTATTACACTTTAAACAATTGTACTTAACATTACTAACAAAAAAAATTTAGAAAAACATTGCTTACAAAAATTAAAATTTTCTAATCCGATAATACTAATAATTCCTATTCCTATTCCTATCCGAAAACTAATTCTAATGAATCTATGTCTACATTATCAAGGTAATAGATAATAATATATAAACTCAAATATCAAAAAGGAGAGAGAGTTTTGGAACTTTTTTGAGTTTAGGAAGATCTAGTTTTTGTGAAACTAGATTCTGGCAGAGTGAGTGTGTGATTTGAAACGAGCTTGAGAATAAGATAGGGAAGAAGAGCTAACACAAGAGATTTAGAATGCTTCCCCCTCACTAGGTACTCTACTACCTAAAGGTTCGTTCCTTTAGGATTTCAAACACTCACTAGTTTTAGGTTTTTGCAGGTTCAACCTTAATCTTTACAAATACAAGCTTTTCTAGGCCAAGCTCAAACCTTTACAAGCCTTTAACAGGTTAAGCTCTAACCGACCCTCAAATCTAATCCTAGACTTGAGTACCCAGCAAAACTAAACCAAGTCTTGCTTACAAATTACCCTTTTGAATGAATGTTGTTTGGTTCCTAGAAAAACTAGATTTGTGAAAACAATTGTAAGCACTCAAATTTTGCATAATGGCTGGGGTGAATCTTCAGAGGTGTAATGGACCCTCTTTATAGAATTTGAGTAGGGGAGAAAGCAGCTGCAACAAATCTTTATACTCCTAGTTGACTTCAGTTCATTAAAGCTTAAGTTAAGTACCGTTGCACCATGTCAACTCCTTGGTTGCGAAGAATTACAAAATGTGGAAAGTTTGGACCACCAAGGGGCATCTCTGTGTTAGGTAGGGCCAGGGATCTCTGATTAGTCGAATGAGCCCATCTCTCTGGCCTATCATTTATTGGTCGATCTGGCTGGCGGCTCCTGCATCTCCTGCGTTGCGTCTCCATGGGGGCCCTTCATACAAGTTTGTTGCTAGGAGCCCCTATAGTCGAATCAATAATCAATAGAAGTCCCAATATTTGTTGACTGACCCGGCTCATCAATTTGAGCAGCCGAGATATTGAACAACGAACATTTGATTGAATTCCTTGCCAGGAAGGTCGATTTTACTCGAATTCTGGACCTGATCTTTAATCCTACACCGGTTAATGAGGCGATGGGAGAAGTTTTTCATTTTTTAATCAATGCTGCTGGCCCAGTTGAGGCTCATCCATGCCCAATCCCAATCGACAAACCTTCGATCCGCCCCTAGCTCTAGAATCCACCCGTCTTCCCCAGTCCCTAAAAGCCCTCCTCTCCTCTCCTGGGCCTAGCCCTCTTTCTCAACTCAAGTATGAAGTTCAGCGGCTTTCATCGTTGACGAACACCTGCGCTAATAAGACAAAGAAGTGGGGAGTCTATGCCTTGAATGAATCAGTAACAACGGATTAGTGGAATGAGAGATCAAGAGACGGATAGGGGGGGAATGGCCTATCAATCATTGGCAGACCGCTCTTATGGATCAATCGGTCGAGCTGTATCGGTCAACTGTAGGAAACTGGCCAATTGCTGTCAACTGGTATCGGTACAACCATGAATCTCTTGTTTGCTTTGTTTACAGCTGGCCTTACTTAAATAGGAGTTCCTGCTTATAGCTAGCTCAATCAGTGCGCTGGAGTTCCGTTCTTTCAATCTCTCCGCCAGGGACAGAGACTAGGTTGCACCTTCTTCCTCTCCTGCTTGACTGCTTGCTTTAGTGCTTTAGTATAACAAGGGAATCCCTGCATCAAAGCCCCTTTTCCACGCAGTGGTATGGCAAAGAGTAGGAGTAGGACGTAGCACTAAGCTAAGGCAAGCTTTTAACTGATTGATCTGTAATAAACAGTATTACTAGTACCTGGAGAAGGTCTCCCTTTAATAGTTCACCGGAAATAATTTAGTTGATTTTTTCGATTTTCGAATATCTATAAGGAAGAGGGGTACTTTACAAATAGGGGCGTTAGGTGAGAAAGTCTTTTGCACTTCCATAAAGTCTTCCCTCTTACTTGTTCATCAATTCAAACCATTGGAAGTGGAATTTAATTGCTTGGAGGACCACACGCAACTTGCATAAAAGGTTGAAAGTGACAGCTCGCAGATATGGTTGCAACAAAAACTATCTGGCATGTTTCAAAAAATATGGTTTTAACAAAAACTATAATTCTTCCTGTAAGCTAAAGTATGGTTAACTCACTGGGAAGTAATTAACCTAATTTTTAGTCACCAAAAATAAGTTAGGCAAAATATTAACGGCTATATATAAACTTTTTAATGAAGACATAAATTACACCAGCTTAAAAGGAAATAAACAGCGAGAAAGAACGTCCGAACTAGGACGTTTCAAGTTAAAAATGACATTTAACAATGACAACATATCTCTTCCATTTTATTGTTACTAGTTTTTCTACACGTGTGATGCACGTGTATAATATTATATTTTTTACATCATGTGCTATAGTGTTAGTCATTATTTTTAGAAGATCTTATATATAATGAAGTGAAAGTTTTTTTTAATATAATCTAGGCAAATAGATACGTATTATTTTGAATTATTTAATCCTTTGATGTTCAAAATTATATAACTTTAGTTATTAAATTATATTATTAATGAAGGAGATTGTTAAATTATATTGTTATGTTTTATTATTATTTATTCCTTTTCGTGATTGTTGTTTTTTTTGATAGCTTACGTAAACTATTGGACTGTACTTTAATTTTCCTTCATCATAGTTCTTATTGACAATAAACTGAAACACAACAGTCATGAATTCCTATGATTATTTTTTTTCGATATTAATTTTTATCGTAATCATTATTCTTGTTCGTAGTTTGTATTGACTACTCGACTCTTCTTTTCCAAAGTTCTTCTTGACAAAAAATTACAAACACATATGCAATGAACTCTTGTGATTATTCTCTTCATGATTATTCTATTTGGTAAACGTTAATCTTGTTCATAGTTTTTGCTGCCTTTTTGGTTGTTCTTCTTCATAGTTCTATTATTTCTAATAATTATTGTTTTTTTTTAATTTTTGGTAATTATTGACAAAATAAAAAATAAATGCTTGTATATTAATCATTAAATTATATTTCTAATGAATGTTAATTTTTTTTATAGCCGTTGTTGTTAGTAGCTTTTGTTGACTATTCGGTTGTTGTTTGATTTTTTCTTGATAGTTCTTGTTGAGTTATTGTAATTATTCATCTCTATGATTATTTTTTTTTTTATAGACGTTGTTCTTCTTTGTAATTTTCGCTAACTCAGTTAATCATTAACTTGAGAAGAACTTATATATAATATAGACAATGATTTTTGTATTAAGATAAGAATTTATAAATCTATTTTTACTCTCCACAATTCTTATTTATAATAAATTACAAAAAAAAATATATGTAGTGAGATGTTAGCAGATTTGTTTTCCAATACAAGAAAATAAAGGCAATATTTATTATACCCAAGAGAAAAGTGCAACAGAATATGTGAAGCAAAGAACAACACCACTTGTTTCGGCAATTTAATTTTGTTTCTTTGTCCACCGCGATTCTTGCACACCGCACCTCAACCGATCCACATATCCACCACTTTTGCCTTTTATTATTCAGATTGTAATCTCTGTCACGATCTTTTCTTCTATCTTAATTTTCTCTAGCTCTGTTACCGTTGGCTAGCCGCTTTTATGATTATTTTTTCTGCATATAAATTTACTCTAGCTCTGCTACCCCTGGCTAGCAGCTCTTATTATTATTTTTTTTCATATGTTATTCATGTTCATAGTTTTCGTTGACTCTTTGATAGTTCTTCATTATAGTTCTACTATTTTTCAATAATTATTGTTTTTGTAATCCAGGATAGTTGTTGGGAAAGTATAAATAAATATTTATATATTAATCATTTCTTAAGAAGAACTTATATATAATATAGACAATTTTGTTATAGTCTAGACAAACAGACAGGCATTGTTTATAATTAGTTTTAGTATTAGAATAGGAATTTATAAGTCGATTATTTTTAATAATATTTTTCTATCACTTTCATATTTTAAATTGTGTAATTTTATTTATTAAAATATATTATTAACGAATGAGATTATTAAATTATATTATTATTTTTCAGTATTATTTTTTTTGAAGTTGTTATTCGTGTTGGTAGTTTCTGTTAACTATTCGACTATACTTCAATTTTTTTCCTTCATAATTCTTGTTGATAATAAACTACAAACACATCACTTATGAATTGTTGTGATATTTTTTTTAGTTATTATTTTTTTGTAGACATTGTTATTTTTCATAGTTTTCATTGACTATTCAATTGTTTTTTGATTTTTTTTTCTCCATAGCTCCTATTGATAATAAATTACAAATACATTTGTCACGATTCTTTTGCGATTATTCTTTTTCAAGATTATTCCATTTCGTAGATGCTATTATTGCTCATAGTTTTTGTTGACTCTTCGATTATTCTTATCCATAGTTCTATTACTTTCTAGTAATTATTGTTCTTCACCATATTTCTTATTAAAAATAAATTACAAACGCATATATCTATCATGAGTTCTTGTAATTATTCTTCTCCTTGATTATTTATATTATTATTTTTTATTATTATTCATTTTTGTAGTCACCGTTCTTGTTGTTAGGTTTTGTTCACTATTTGAGTGTTCTTTGATTTTTCCACACATACATTCGTTATGAGTTCTTTTGATTATTCCTCTCTATGATTATTGCTTTTTGGAGACTTAATTTGTTCTTGTTCGTAGATTTTGCTGACTCTTCGGATGCTCTCTTCATATTTCCATTATTTTTTCAATAGTTGTTGTTCTTTGTAATGCCTAGCAGCTGTTGAGAAAATATAAATGAAAATTTATATATTAGTCATTATCTTGAGAAAAACTTATATATTAAGGTAGAAATATATTTTTTAATATTTTCAAAACTTTTAGAATTAATTTTTTGCATTATAATAGGAATTTATATATTGATTAATCATTTGATATCCTAAATTATATAATTTTAATTATTAAATTATATTATTAATGAAATGAATCAAATAGAGAGTTATTATAGTAGACCACCTCGTTAGTGTATGATGTGTCACTCGTTATTTGTTAATAATAAATTTAAGTAGGAA
>JAKUCV010001305.1:0-21390 GCA_028386065.3 Turnera subulata | reverse complement strand
CATTCAATGCATAACAATTAACAACTTCCAAATTTCTAATTAAAAAAGAAAATTCCAATTCCATGCTTGTCTTCTGCCGGCCGGCTTCAGTACTGGAATTCCTGCACGATTTAGGAAGTACTACAAGGTATTGAGAAGACCTTCAAAGACTAAAGGGTCATCACAAAAGAACTACAAAGACTAAAGGATACTTCCATAAAGAAGAATAAGAATCAATAAGTATAACCCACCATCAATAATGTTTCAAACCTTGCATATGCGTCTGTCACAGAAGTCCGTAAAAGAGACTTTAGGCACTTTTAACAGATCAAATAACGGTAGTTCATCAATGTAATGCATCAACAGGAAAACTGAGACACACCCTCAAAAAGAGAGATTTTCCTGGTGCCATCGATAAGAGAGATTTTCAGTATCCTATGTAAAAGTAATTAGAGTTATTTTAACCCGAAAACTTAATCTAACCAGTGAAACTCTAGATAGTTTTGAAGTGTCGCATTTCGATAGTTTTATTCCGTGGCTATTTCTTCAGGATGAATCTTAGCCCATCAACATCTACAAACTAAATTATCTGAGGCTCACACTAGAATTTAAAATTTATGTCTAGTACTCAGCCACCAAGCTGTTACTATTTCTGAAGATTAATTTGCAGGCCCAAACATCCAAAATCATGTGCCTAGTCTGCGTCGCCCAACTAATGGGTAAAGCCATTTTTTCAATTCCTAATTAATCAATCAAGCACGGCTAGGTGGAAGATCGCATCCCTGTAACTAATAAAGCAGCTAGACTAGATTTTTGTCTCTTCTCCAAATAGCTTTTGCTGGTTTTGAATCATCAGGTTTGAAAGCAAAACAACTGGAAAAGGACAAAAAAGTCAGAATCTAGTTGGAACACACTTGCACACTAGCTATCATCTAAACATAATTATACTTTTTTAGTGTCCTCATGGGTATTTTTTTTGGTTCTACAGATCTGGGTCTCATCCAATTTCTTGGTCAAATAATTGCACATGTCCTCAGGTGCAGTAATCAAAGTTTTGCTCATCTTTGTCAGTCGGGCATTGCTATGATACCCTGGACAAAATCTCGGGTAATATTACCTTGATGACGTGGACAAATGCATGTGTAACACCTGGTTGTGTGGGCTGGTTGTGTGGGGCTAGTTGTGTGGGCCAGTTAAGGTTAAGTTACAATTTGATACTCAAAAAAGGTTAAATTATAAAATAGTACATCATTTCTTTCTTTTTGCATTTCTATACTGAATTACCAATTAATATGATACTTTTTCCTTTATAAAAATTAATACATTATCATAATTTTATCTTATGCTAAGAACTTTTTAAATAGTTCATATATAATACTATACTATTAAGGTAAATTTTAATTTTATATATATAAAAAAAAAGATAAATCTTAATTTTTTGCCCTGGGGACAAATCGGGGCAATTTTGCCCTTGCCAACTCACAAAATGACGTCGTTTCAGACGTCTAAAAGTTCAGTCAACTCATATCCTTACTTGGTCAAAATGTAACATTACTTGTGTTTTATGTTTGGGCTTGGACAAAACTACGTCGTATTAGATAAAACGACTATGGATTTTGTGTTTTATACACAAACATAATTTTTTTTTTTACTTCTAAACAAAATATAATTTAAGAAAACTCTTTATAAACTAAAAAATATCAATAAATTTCAAATTTAACTTCAAACACACATTTAAAGGGAGAATGATAGATTTAATTTTTAATTTTAATTAGTAAATTATTATAATATAGGTAAATAATATCTTCGCAAAATAATAATAATAATAATGATACTAATAATAATAACGATCATAATAGCAATAATAATATTATTAATAATAATAGTAATAATGCTAACAATCAAAACTTTCGTAAAGGGAAACAATATGGAAAGATTTATATAAAATAAATACTAGGGACGTCGAACAAGTCTCGGTATTGGAAAGCAAGGCTCGATAAGCCAAAAAAATTATCAGGAACTCGGGCTGGCTCTCGAAATTGAATTCCTTTTGTTGATTAATCGTATAAAATTCTCGAAGTTAATTCCGAGTGGTAGAAATTCCAATTGATAGTCGTAAAAGTTTTGATTATCACTGTAAAGATTAGAACAACACGGTAAAATTACGAAAATTTTACCTGGGTTGTTACAAATACACCTTAATATGTGTGTTTTAGAAATTTTGAATTAAAATAATACTTTATTCTAGAGCCAAACTAGTATTGTGCCATAGTTGAAATTAGTTCAAAGCCATTTGGCTTCAATATCTATACAAATCCATTTCTCCCAAACTATTATAATCAAAATTTGGTAGTGATTAGAGTTGATATCTATCCTTACTTAATATTAATATAACAAATAATGAATGACACGTCATACACTAATGAAGGAATGATATTTTGTCCTACAAAAACTTTTTTAATAGAATTTCATCAACTTTTTTTTTGTGCTTAAATAGAATTTCATTATAATACTCCTCTAAAATCGCGAAAAATTGATCTAAATAATTAACATAAATAATTATGATGAAGAACATTAAAAAAAGTTGAATAAAAAAATTAGAATACTCGAAGAACGAAGAATAATGAAAAAATACTTATTATCAATAACATAATGACTAAAGATTGTAAAAATTAATTATATAAAAGTATACAAATTCGACATGAAAAGAAAAATGTATCAGAGATGTAATATAATACAATCTCACTATAATATAATTTTTAATACTTTAATTAATAAAAATAAGTGCAATAAATATGTAATAAATAAAAATTAGAAGATAAGAATTAGAGGACCAGAATATTTCAAAAATGATTTCTCATTAAAACTAAAAAAATATTGACTTCTATTAAGTTCACAAAAAAATAAAGTTATAGAAAGTGTTAGTAAAAATATAAAAAAAGATGGGTTTTTAGTACAGTTGGTATCCGAATTTCGCACTTTGCGTCGATCATGTACCCAAAATTTTTTTTAGTCATTTATATACCTAAACTTTTCCCGGGCAGGTCAATCATAGGTCTCGGGCTAGTTATATGCTGACGTGGATGCTGCCCCAAAATTTTGGGTTGGTGCCTGTTGTTCAAAACGACGCCGTATCACCCCAATACGACGTTGTTTTATCATCCACATGGCAAGGATGGGTCCAAACCCATTGTTCCAGTGGCTTCCCACTCAATTCTCATCCGATTGAAGAGGTTCAACCAAAGAATTAAATGGCCCAAAACAACCCTTAGGTATCAATCATAAACCTTAAATCAATTTGTTTTCCTGCTAATTAAACCACCAAGTTCTAAATTATAATCCTTAACCAATTTTTTTAAAAAAAACCTACCACGTTTAAATTTTAAAATAGTTTTGCTAACCATGATAATTATATATTTTTTTTAGAAATAATAACCAGGATAATTATAATGGGATAAAAGATTGACATATAATGTGGATTCTACTTTTATTCTTAAATCTCTGATTAATTTTCTCCAAATTTTTTGTAACGGTATTTATCTTTTTTTATCTGAACCGTTACTTCCAATTTTTTTCTTTTAATTTAATATTTCCTTCACTGTTTCAAATTTTATAATTTTCTTTTTTAAATTTAATGGAGCTAGAAATACCCTATCAAATCAGGATTTTCTTAAAAAATAGCATAATTATCTTTTAATTTTGCTCAAAGACGACATATAATCCTACTTTTCTTCATAATTTATTCTTCAATCTTCTATTAATATTCCTTATCAACCACTTTTTCTAAACAAATAGAAAATAAAAAATTAATCAACTCTTGCATAACCCAAGCAGAACACCACCAGACCGCCACCACCACCTCCATGAACCACCACCACCCTCCCCTCATCTGCTCAAAAGTTCCCCCTTTACTCACCAATCGCCCCTCAGGACCCCTCCCTCAACCCTTGCACAGTTGCAAGCATCCGCCCTCAATACATAACAATCCGCCACCATTAAGCACCAATTCGCCGCCGTCAACAAGAATATCAACCAGGACCAACCAAAAACCCACAAAACAGAATTAAACAAAACCCGAAATTACCGAAATTAATGGTGTGGAGAGGAGACTATGAGTAAAGAAGAAAGAAAAGGAAGAGGAATGGCAGCAGCTTATCGGACGGCGACACGAGACCATCACAGAAGCGCGCCTTGACCTCCATCCCTTTGTGGTTGTTGTGTTTAACCGATTGTTGTTGGTTTTTTGGCGGAGGGGAGGAGTTTTGGGTGGGGCCGACCATGGTGAGGTTAAGGTGGGAGCAGGAGAAGAGGAAGGATATGGGTTTGTTGAATTTGGTATGGGGAGATCGATGAGGGAAGATGGGGATAGTGGTGGTGGTGGTGGTGGTGGTGGTGGTTGTGTTTGCTGGTGGTGGTGATTATTTTTTTGATTGATAAGAAGATATTAATGAAAATTATGGAGAAAACTAGGATTGTGATCTGTTTAATTTTGATTGTACTATCATCATTATTACTGTAAAATAAATTACGTTTCTAAAATCAGAGAAAATTAAGGAGAGAATTTAAGAGTAAATTTAGATATTACTGGTATGTCAATCTATTTATCTCATCACTATAATCATTATGATTATGAAATGTGGTTTTTAAATTAATTTGGAATAGGTTCTTTTTTGCCAACTTTTTTAGAATTATATTGAAGATTATAATTCGGACGACGGGCATTTTTTTTTGGTGGACTATTTTCTCTAATTTAACGCGTAAGTTTTTTTGGTTTTTCAGGTCAAATAATAATTTTTCTTATTCAAGGTTTATGATTAGGGATGTTTTGGGTCATTTAATTTTTCGGTTGAACCTCTTGAACTGGGTAGCAACTGTTGGGACAGTGAGCTGGACACACATCTGCTACATGGGCCCAAAAACACGTCGTATTGTTGTTATATGGCATCGTTTTGAGCAACGGGTAGTAGCCCAATTTAGTGCAGCATCCACATCAGTCTGAGATTCATGACTGACCTGCCCAAAAAAAGTTCAGGTACATAAATGATTCAGAAAAAGTTCTGGGTACATGATTGACGCAAAGTGCAAAAATTGGGTACCAATTGTACCAAATACTGAAAAAAGATTATAAAAAATTCTGAACATAATATAAAAAATGAAGTTCTTGCAAAATAACAAATTAAAATATATAGAAAAACAGCTATCAATTATAAAAGTTCATATTGTTCGTCATTCCGTTGTATCAAAAAAAAATCATAATGTTCAAAATATTTTGGCGCGGGTTTGAGATTTGGGGAGGCGTGCTTGGGCGCTTTTCTTTAATTTTAGTTGGGGTCAATGCGTAATTATGATATAGTATTAAGTTTTTTTATAAAAAATTTAAGACAGTTTCATAAATTAAAGAATCTTTAAGGACCATAATAAAAAAGTATAAAAAACATAAAGTCAGAGAAATTATGCTTATTGGTCCAAATCATCACGGGTAAACTTACCCAGGATCTTGCCCAAGGTAGGATAGAATTACCCTTGTCAGTATCTTCCCATTTGCATATATTATACGACTAGCTAATACTAAGGTTGGCTGTATTCATGTATTGGGGATTTCTATTCCCAAGCATATTTCTCTCATATCCAAAAACAAAAATGGGCATCCAGAATCCAGATTGTCTTTGTTTTTTGGTCGAAACGTCCAGATTGGTTTGACTGTTTAGTCTGTTTATATGTGAACACGAAGAAATTATTATGATAATACAAATTGGTTAGCTACATCATCTTTTGCAAGTGGTAACTGGTAAGTCATGAGTCAGCATTGGTTAGGTATTTTGTGGGATTATACAATGGAATTATTACGATAATACGCATCCTAAAATGAAATTAAAGGTCCTAATCAAGCAGGTGCAAACTTGGTCAACTTAAATGCACATCAGCACCCAAGTGCAGTGAAGTTGGCTTACACTCGCTCCTGTAAGACAAAAATGATTAAGCACAAAACCTACCAATTAGGCTTCCATTCTTGAGTAGCTAATTAGGCTTTCAATTTCCATAAGCTCAATCACTCTCTTAGCTAGCTAGACCAAGAAGATCAAGATGGGTACTAAGCATCGCGCCCACCATCATGACTTGACATTTTATGAGGATATCCAAGAGATTCTCAACCATCTGAAGACAGGAGGGAGCAGTTGTGCCCAGAAATTATGCAGCTGGGAGACACGCTTTCTCCTCCGAACCAAGGATCTAATTTATGACGGCCACAAACTATCATGCAGTGGATGCCGTGAAGAAGTGGTAAATGGTGAAGCCTATTATTGCCAAGTCTGTCAAGATTTTATCCTCCACAAATCATGCTTTCATCAATTCCCCGCTCAGCTAAATAGTAGTGCCTTTCACTCTACTGACCACCCTCTTATCCTCAATGTTACCACTCTGCCTGAGGGGAGCATCTGCAGTTGCTGCAGAAATAGTTTCCGTGGCTTCATGTACTGTTGTCACCGTTGCAATGTCGACCTTGACATGAATTGTGCACTGAATGATACCAAGGTTTGGGATGGCGGCCAAAGATCAAGCGTTCATCAGCAGAGCAAGAACCAGCTTGTAACTGAGGTTGGCCATTTCTTGGACTCACACAAGCTCCTCCTCCTCTTGTCTAGCCCTGCAGAATGTAAGTCATGCAAACTGCCTCTTTCATCTTCTGATGATGCTTCCTACGGCTGCCTTGAATGCGGCTTGTTCCTTCACAAATCCTGTTTAGAAAAAATAGAACCCGTAATACAACACCCGTATTATCCTCGCTCACTTCAGGCCACTACGCGAGAGAGGGATAATATATGCTTTGCATGCAAAACGGAAGTGGACGGCCTACGGTATTTGTTTGCTGAAGAATTGATTCCCGACGATGCTTTTGTCTTGCATTCTGAAGCATATTCTGCATTCAATATCCATATGGCGTGCGCTATTAATTCTATGGATCAAACTATTCCCCTAAGACGCAAATGCGATCACCACCATGAGCTACATTGCTTTGTGCCTCCTGATTCCATAGGCTCACATCAGAGTTGCAACAAGTGCCACCAGCTTTGCTTGGGAGCTTTCTATGTGTGTTTTGGATGCAACTTCGCTCTCCACCTAGAATGCATGCTTCCGGCAAAGGTTGAGCACGAGTGTCACTTCCATCCCCTCACCCTCAAGGATTCTTTCCGTGAAGACGAGTCCGGTGTGTATATCTGCCATGCCTGTTGTGAACCAAGAAACGGGAAATACCCTGTGTATTTCTGTGAAGAATGTCCAAAGGAAGTTCCATACGTGGCTCATATTGAATGCATAATATCTGATGAGGACCAAAATGACCCCTTTTGGAAGACCTCTCGATCAGTAGGAGAGGAAAAAGGAGAATTAAACACGCAGATTAATGAGGAAAGAGCTTCTCTTCCCCTCTCTCTTTCTTTCTCTCTATATGAAATTCTGGAAAATTTTTACTCTTATTCTATTTGCAGTTGAGGAGTCAGTGTTTATACGATTACTAGTACATTGAAGCCCCAAATTTACTCTGTTTGGTTGCAGATTGGCAGTCATGATCATCAGTTAACTTTTCATGCCAAGGAAGGATTAGAAGTCAAGACCTGTTATAAGTGTAAAACAGAGATCCAGGGTGGTAAAATGTACACCTGCGAATTCTGCAGCACTCACTTCCATCCATCTTGTACTGAATTTCCCCAAGAGATTAGAAAATCCCGCCACTTACACGTTCTACGTTCAAAACCTAAAGGACCCAAATACATGTGTCGTCTATGTCAAAATATTTCCGATGGGTTTCGTTATCAATGTCCTTCACGTTGTTGCGCTCTTGATGCAGAATGTGCCTTTTTAAGCGGTGATGAGTATCAGGATTTCGAAGAGAAGCATCCTGAAGTCAAGGTTCAACATTTCAGCCACCCCCATGAACTCACCTTGGCCAAATGTAGCAGTACTGAGATTGCAATACCTTGTGAGGTATGTCAGCTGCCGATTGGGGGTTTAACATATTGTTGCACCTACGAGCGTTGCTCTTTCTTCCTCCACGAGGCATGTTTGGAAATGCAGCAAGAAATACAATCATCATATCACTTCCCTCATCGATTATCGACAGAAAATAGGTACATGAATGGGATGAATATTTGCCGTGTCTGTGGATCAAAAATACCATATGTTGGGTATTCTTGTTCTGAATGCTGGTTTCACTTCCACATTAAGTGTGCAACCGATCTTAAGCCCACCCTTAAACTTGAGTCTCATGAGCACATTCTTCATTCTCTTGCGCCATGCGAGTTATTGGGATGGGAAGCTGGCGGAAAGTACAGATTTCGGTGCTGCGTGTGTGGTGGTAGTTTTAGCGATTCCTTCTACCGATGTGTGGAGTGTGAGCTTAATATGCATCCCAAATGCAGCCCTCTACCAAAAATAGTTAACAAAGGTAGTGTTCATGTTGATCCCCTTACCCTTAGGGATTCTTTCTGGGAGGACGACGATTCTGGTGAATATTATTGCAATGTTTGTGAAGAGCCAAGAAACCCAAATCATCCTTGTTATCTGTGTGAGGGATGCTGGAGTGAGGGTTATGTGTTTGTTGCTCATGTTGGATGCGCTATCGAAGAGGTAAGCTTTCTTTCGTTCATTGTTTCAACTTGCAGACATTTCTAGTAAAAATTCCATTGGCAGCAATAATTCATTGGTAGCTTCTTGATATGTTTACTTTTAAGTGCAGGGCAATGTCTCTGGATCGTTTAAACTAAACACAGACTTTGATACTGAGCCAATGTTTTGGATCACTCTTCGAACTAGACGCTGAGATCAACGATGATCAACTGGAGAGAAATCAAGAGGAGCAAACATCTGAATAATCATATAGTACTGAGGAGCAAACATCTGAAGAATCATATCGCAAAAGAACTACAAAGGCTAAAGGATACTTCTATAAGGAAAAATACAATATGTATAATCCACCATCAATAATGTTTCAAACCTTGCGTATGCGTTTGTCACAGAAGTCCATATAAGAGACTTTAGGAACTTTTAACGGATCAAATAACGGTAGTTCTTCAATGTAATTCATCAACAGAAAACTGAGACACATCCTCAAACACTAATTACCAATGATTTTACGGGTGCCATTGATAAGAGAGATTTTCAGTTTCTTATGTACACGTATGTAAGAGAGTTATTTTAATCCAAAAACTTAATCTAACCAGTGAAACTCTTGATAGTTTTGAACTCTTGCATTTTTCAAATGATCTGATCACAACGAAAGAACACACAACCCTTGAGTAGCCTCCCTCTCCATGAACAAGAGAAGCAACATTTCAAAAGAGTTGACAAGGATTACCTTTAGAAGCCGGTACTAAGTAAGCAATGTTGATGAAGTGGGAGAATGATCACCGAGTAGGTATCTGATTACTGTTGTTGGTATTTGCTGAGAATTGGATTTGGAATTCATATCCAGTGAGGTGGCGGAAGTAGGAGAGGTAGAGGTGGTTTTGGTTTTGACGTCCATGAAGGAGAGGACGTGTAAAGCAAAGTTTACATCCCCAACTGTTACTGAATCCATGCAAGGCCATTAATTGCGGCTCAAGACTCTGGAGAAAAGGCAGCATTAAGGCCTATGTGAGCAGCAATTCCTAAAGCATCAAAGAAACAACGAGGTTAAGCACTGGGTTCTCTCAGCCAGAATAAGCAAAAATAGTAGTAATTCATACAAATGAACAACGAGGTTTAATATAGGTCCAGCACGATCCGGTCACTTTAGATTTCCGAAGCAATTGAAGAACACACAACTTAAACATAGGCTCCCCTTCCATATTACTAACAAGCAGCAAGATTTCAAAACAGTTGATGGTAGTAGTGCAGCAATTTTTCTCTACTGTGAAGGATTTAGCTTATATGATGATCACTGAAGCAAAGCAAATTAATGCAGTCACTACAACATATCAGGTTGGGGGGCTTAGGAACAAGAATACCATGATAGAAATGATAAGGAAATATATGCAGGTATTAAGATACTTTGAGTAAATACAAACACCTACAAATAAGAAATGGCAGTGAAAAACCAAGCAATTAAGACAGATCATATGCATACTGCTTGAAAGAATGATACACATAGCCGCAGAGAATGAAGAAAATGGCAACAAACCACTGGTTTGATAAGCCCACAAACCAGGACATCGAAATGGCAAAAAATTATGTTTTGTCTTCACTTGCAGAGTGGGCATGGGACTGAAGGCCGGGTAGTTGGCAGCATCGGGATTCTCTGGGTTGTCGCAGAGTTGGATGAGAAGGCAATGGTGGCAAATTTGGGTATGGAAGCGATGATTGGGCAACTGGAGGAGATGGTGAGCCGCTTTTGGCAATCATGGATACCTGAAAGTGATAAAGCAACGAAAAGAGCTAAGATGAAACAACTGGATTCAGCCATCACTTTACAAAGACTGATCCTCCTCCCAAGACCAAGACAGAGTTCAAAGAAATGGCAAAATTGCGAGCCTGGGTTGGCAGAACTTAAGACAAATGTGGCTTTTTATATATGGAGTCACAGGGAGCGGAACATTCAAGAATGCTAGTGTTAGTTTACTGACCTATCATCTGAAAACCAAAAAGTTTTGTTTTCTGCATCCCTGAGCAGCATACTCAGGGTGCAACAGGCAAAAGTTCTGCAACAGGAGAGCCACCCATCAGGTATGTCATAACTTGTGACGGTACTTCCAGTAAGTCGCCTTCAGGTTCCAATCCAAGCATCAGGTATTTCAATCTAACGAATGGAGGAGATGCTTCCCCTAATATGCCAGGATCAGCTACAGTTAAAGCCTACACGTACGCCACACATTTCACCCAATATTAAAAAACATCAAACAATTACCCTTCAGCAGATGCAGCTTATTCAGTACAATATGACAGTATCGATCGCAAGTGTTGGCAATCATTATTATGGACGAACTGATAATCTGAAGGGCTTATAACTAAAGGTCTCAAGTTACTGGGAATACCTTAATAACAGTGGAGGATAATGACAAAGATTCAGCATTGCCAAGCCCTTGCAACAATCCGCACAAAATTTTGCAAACCCCATCTCGCTCATCCTGACCCGAACATTCCGGATAAGTTTCCCCGGACCATGGCAGCAAAGAATCCACAACATCAACCACGGCGTTCTTTAACAAAGGCAAATCAAGTGAAATAACCCCATTATGAAGAGCATGCACCACAACCCGAAAAGACACAACCTCCGGGCCCGAAATATCGATCCTGGGCAGCAAATTATAACGCCACCGGCATTTGTCGAATGTCACAGTCAGGCTCGCCACCCTCGACCCGGCTTTCACCTCGACCCATTCACCCCGGAAATTGCAGTCCAAGAGGTATAGCTCTTCCAGGCCGGGACATAGAGTGGAAAAATCAACGGGAAAGCGATAAGGAAAACCTGAGGGATTATCGTCAAGGTTGATCAAGCACTGTTCCAAATGCAATGCAGTAACCGTCTCCGGGAGAGAAAACCGCCGCAAGCACAGATTGCAGTTATGGAGGCGCACCGTCTTCAGCGAGCGGCATACGCAAAGTCGCCACGGGAGGCGGTTATACCATACGCGGTAAATTTTGGGGTGGAAAGGAAGGAACTGATTCTGCAAGCACCAGAAGTTAGGGTGGTTCAGGCCGGCGAGGTTAGGGTCGCCGGTTTCGTCGAAATGGGGGTGGAAAGTGAGGTGATCCACGTGGCGGGAGAGGGCGAAGTCGAGGACGGATTCCGGCAGCGATCTGTCGACGGAGGCGCGGAAGGAGAAGGCGAGCCTGCCTACCTTGACGAGGTGTTGGAGATCGGCCAATGTTGCGGCGACGGCGTCGGCGTGGACGGAGATGTTGAAATCGAGGTGGCGGAGGGAGGAGAGGTAGAGCCTGTGCCACCGGGTGGAGAATGTGGAGGTTAGGGTCAGGGTTTTGGCGTCCATGAAGGAGATGATGTGTTTAAGTATATCGTCAGGGAAGTTGCTGAAAAGGTCTCCTCCGTTTTCCTCTTCTTCTTCTTCTTCTTCTTCCTCCTCCTCCTCTCGATCTCTCGCCATTTTCTTTGTCGGATTCTCCATTTTTTCACCTTGATCTCTGATTTGATCCCAAAAAAAACCACTTCTTCCAAAAGCTATTAAAAGTTGCACGGTGCATGCATAAAAAATATGGACTAATAAAAGTTGCACAGTGCATACATAAAAAAAATATGGACTTAAAAGTTGCTAAAATTTTAATAAATAATTTGAACTCTTAAAAATTTATTTAATCCATAAAGGGAACATCGAGATTAGTACTACAAACAAGGTGAAGGGTCTTCATAAAAATAGTACAAAGCCTAAAGGGTACTTCGATGAGGAAAAATAAGCCTCTGATAGGTTGGTTAATAGCCTGCCTGCCCCCCTCCATTTACAATTAATAGAAGCAACATTTCGAAAGAGTTGATAGGTTACCGTTAGAAGCCAGTGTTAATTAAGCCAGTGTTAATTAACAATGATCACCGAGTAGGTATCTGATCACTACTCTTAATGTTTTCAATTTGCTGACTGGATGAGGCTGATCCTCCAAAACTTTTGCAGGAACCATCAAACAAAGACTAGAGGCAAAAACACATACAGCCAGATTATAAGAAATCAAAGTTCAGTGAGTATTAATTATATATATCCAACAACTGTAACAAAGTGTATATACAATAATTAATCAATCCTACGGTGGAAATGGTCAATGTAACAGATTCTGCAACGCCTAGCCCATCTAGTGACCTGAACAGACTAAAAAAAGACCTCTTGTGTGGATGCTTTTGTTCTTCCTGACAAAACTAATCACTTGTAGCATCAACAACAACATTTTGCAGGGAAGGGAAGCTGGCCATATATACCTGCACTGTAAAGCCCTTGCCTTGGTGTGGATTTTAATATGCCTTTTCTAGAATCTTGAGACATGCAATTCCATTTTAATATGCCTTTTCTACAAACTAAATTATCTGAGGCTCACACCAAAATTTTATAAATTACGTCTAGTACTCAGCCACCAAGCTGTTACTATTTCTGAAAATTTGCAGGCCCAAACATCGAAAATGATGTGCCTATTCTGCACGGCCCAATACTGGGTATAGCCATTTTTCAATTCCGCCATTCCCTGGCCCATTGATACTGCGGATGCAACAGCAATAGCGGATAAACTTGTTCACACTATTAAGTTTTTGACAAAAATTTCCGTTCAAATTCTCAAAAAAAAAAACTTCCAAGTAAAGTAAGTAAGTTTGGAAAATTACATCAAGAGTATATATAAAGAAGTTTAGAGTAGTCATGTATACAAAAATTTCTTCATTAGTAGACTCACCCATAATAATTAAATGCGCGATCTAACCAGATTAGTTGGGACAAAATTCTAAACACAAAATCAAAAAAAAAAAAGAAGTCTAGAGTTACATGTGGCCGCGAGACTAGCCAAAAAAGTGATAGGACGATGCTCCTTGTTCTTTTACAATTCTCAAACCAATAATATAATTTTAATTACCAATTACAATGGGTGTGCAGTAATGTGCTGTAATTTTTCTTAAATCCTAAGTCTTGATGGGAATTGAGGGCGGGAAAGATTAGTACAATAGTCGTCTGAATATTACACCGGATATTACAATATGTATAAAGTAAATGAAAATTTCCTAATTAATCAAGCGGCTAGGTGGAAAATCGCATCCCTGTAACTAATAAAGCAGCTACATTTTTGTATTCTCCAAATAGCTTTGCTCGATTGAAGCATAGGTATGAAAGCATCTTTTTCAAGATAAATGGAAAAGGAAATTTTAAAAAATAAAACTACAGGAGAAGATGAATCTAATTTATAGGTTGACCAGCTCGCTCTTGTTACGTGTTATTTTTCAGATCTGACACATGATGATGTTCACTAGTTAATGTTTTCACCTAAACAATGTTACGCACAGGACAAGTCTACATGACTTCATTTTTTTATTCCCCACCCCGGAGTTCAGTTCCGAGCCTTAGATAGGCATTTTTTTTCTTCTCTCGACCTGTGATAGTTTTCATATGTAAAGCATTGTCGGATAATCGGCATCTGTTAAGAAAGGCAAAAAGGCATAGAGACAACAGCGGTAATGCCGCATCTCTCGATGAGAAGGAATTCAGGAAAGAAGAGCAAAGAAAAAGCCCTTTCTACCTTTTGATTCTTTTCATTCAGTTTCAAAATTCTTTATGTAAGAAGTTTTTTTCTCTCTATGTGAATGCGGTACGAGTTTTGCCCCGACAAATTCGAATTCGACCCGCGTCGCGCATTTGTACATGTTTTTAAAAAGAAAAAAAAAGTCAGAATCTAGCTAGAACACGCTTGCACACCAGCTATTATCTAAATTAATTATACTTTTTTAGTGTCCTCATGGGTATTGTTTTTTTGTGTATTCTTTTGGCCGGTTCTATAAATCTGGATCTGGATCGGATCAACCAATTTCTTGGTCTTTGCACATGCAGTGATTAAAGTTGTGCTCATTTTTTCTCAGTATCTTCCCATTTGTATGATAATACGCATCATATGATAATACAAATTGGTTAGCTACATCATATTTTGCAAGTGGTAACTAAAGTCACAAGTCAGTATTGGCTAGGTATTTTATGGTATTATCCAATGCAATTATTATGATAATACGCATCATAAACTAAATGAAAAGGTCATAATCAAGCAGGTGCAAGCTCACATCTAAACTTACTTAATTGTATATATTAATGAGAAAACAAAAAAAGTCATAATCCGGGCTTGCACAATAAGCCACTAGAATCCGAACTTATACTACCTTAGTTTGGAAATGGGGATCTCACATCATCCAATTTCTTGGTCAAGTTAAATGCACATCAGCACATTGTACCCAAGTGCGCAGTGAAGTTGTGATGATATATTCTTCTCCATTATACTTCCTGTAAGACAAAAACGATTGAAAACGATTGAACACAAAGCCTACCTATTAGGCTTCTCTTCTTGACTAGCTAATTAAGCTTTTAATTTCCATAAGCTCAATTACTCTCTTAGCTAGCCAGACCAGGTAGATCAAGATGGGTACTAGGCATTGCACCCACCATCATGACTTGACATTTTATGAGGATATCCAAGAGATTCTCAACGATCTGAAGACAGAAGGAAGCAGTAGTTGTGGTCCAGTGTCATTCCCTGGTTTCAACAACTCCATGACGAATAAGAAAGCCTTCCCCTTTTACTTCCCCTTCCAAGGCCCGGTTCCGAATACTATCCCACGCCTTTTGCCCCCAAACAAGGATCTAATTTATGACGGTCACAAATTATCATGCAGTGGATGTCGTGAAGAGGTGGTAAATGGTCCTGCCTATTATTGCCAAGTCTGTCAAGCATTTATCCTCCACAAATCATGCTTTGAATTCCCTGCAGAGCTAAATAGTAGTACCTTTCATGACTCTACTGACCACCCTCTGATCCTTAAAGTTAAAACTGTGCCTGAGGGGAGCATCTGCAGTTGCTGCAGAAATAGATGCAATGGCTTCATGTACTGCTGTCAACGTTGCAATGTCTACCTTGACATGAACTGTGCACTGAATGATACCAAGGTTTGGGATGACGGACAGAGATCAAGTAATCATCAGCAGAGGAAGAACCTCGTAACTGAGGTTGAACATTTCTTGGACTCACACAAGCTCCTCCTCCTCTTGTCTAGCCCTGCAGAATGTAAGTCATGCAAACTGCCTCTTTCTAATTCTGATGATGATGCTTCCTACGGCTGCATACAATGCAGCTTGTTCCTTCACAATTCCTGCTTAGAAAAAATAGAACAAGTAATACAGCACCCGTATCATCCTCGCTCACTTGAGGCCACTATGCGAGAGAGGGATCACAAATGTTTTGCATGCAAAACGGAAGTGGACGGCCTACGGTATGTGTGTCCTCAAGAATTGAAGCCCGACGATGCTTTTGCTATGTATAAAAAAAGATATAATGCATTCAATCTCCATATGGCGTGTGCTATTAATTCTATGGATCAAACTCTTCCCCTAAGACTCAAATCCGAACACCACCACGAGCTACATTGCTTTGTGCCACATGATCCCATAGGCTCACATCGCAGTTGCAACAAGTGCCACCAGCTTTGCTTGGGAGCTTTCTATGTGTGTTTTGAGTGTGACGACATCGCTCTCCACCTAGAATGCCTGCTTCCGCCAAAGGTTGAGCACGAGTGCCACTTCCATCCCCTCACCCTCAAGGATTCATTCCGTGAAGACGACTCGGGTGTGTATATCTGCCATGCTTGTTGTGAACCAAGAAACGGGAACTACCCTCTGTATTTCTGCGAAGAATGTCCAAAGGAAGTTCCATACACAGCTCATATTGAATGTATAATATCTGATGAGGACCAAAATGACCCCTTCCGGAAGACCTCTCGATCAGCAGGAGAGCAAAAAGGAGAATTAAACACGCAGATTAATAAGGAAAGAGCCTCTCTTCCCCTCTCTCTCTCTCTCTCTCCCTCTCTCTCTCTCTCTCTCTCTCTCTTTCTTTTCTCTTCTTTCTGATGGTTGAAGCCCCATGATTGGTTTTGAGCTTACTACTCTAACACAGTGTTTATGTGATTACTTTATTTGAATGTACATTGAAGCCCCACATTTACTCTGTTTGGTTGCAGATTGACAGTCATGATCATCAGTTAACTTTTCATGCCAAGGAAGGATTAGAAGTCAAGACCTGTTATAAGTGTAAAACAGAAATCCAGGGCGGTAAAATGTACACCTGCGAATTCTGCAGCATTCACTTTCATCCATCTTGTACTGAATTCCCCTATAAGATTAGACAATCCCTCGACAAACACCCTCTATATTCAGAGTCTAAAGGATCCATATATGTGTGTCGTCTATGTCAAAATATTTCCGATGAGTTTCATTACAAATGTCTTTACCGCTGTTGCGCTCTTGATGCAGAATGTGCCTTTTTAACTGGTGATGAGTATCAGGAATTCAAAGAGAAGCATCCTGAAGTCAAGGTTCAACATTTCAGCCACCCCCATCAACTCACCCTGGCCAAATGTAACAGTGAGCTTGCAATGCCTTGTATGGTATGTCAGCTGCCGATTTGGGGTTCAACATATTGTTGCACCTCCCAGCTTTGCACTTTCTTCCTCCATGAGGCATGTTTGGAAATGCAGCAAGAAATACATTCATCATATCACTTCCCTCATAGATTATCAACACAAAATGAGTGCGGATATGGGAAAATTTGCCGTGTTTGTCGATCAAGAATATCATATGTTGGGTATTCCTGCTATGAATGCCGGTTTTACTTCCACGTTAAGTGTGCAACCGATCTTAAGCCCACCCTTAAACTTGAGTCTCATGAGCACATTCTTCATTCTTTTGCGCCATGCGAGTTATTGGGATGGGATGATCATGATGATAAGAACACATTTCGGTGCTGCAAGTGTTCTGATAGGTTTAGCGACTCCTTCTACCGATGTGTGGAGTGTGACCTTAATATACATCCCAAATGCAGCCCTCTACCAAAAATAGTTAACGAACGTAGTTGTCATGTTGATCCCCTTACCCTTAGGGATTCTTTCCGGGAGGACGAGGATTCTGGTGAATATTATTGCAATGTTTGTGAGGAGCCAAGAAACCCAAATCATCCTTGCTATCTCTGTGAGGGATGCTGGAGTGAAGATCGTGTGTTTGTTGCTCATGTTGGATGCGTTATCGAAGAGGTAAACTTTCTTTCATTCATTGTTTCAACCTGCAGGCATTTCTAGTAAAAATTTCATTGGCAGCGATGATATACAAGGCTGTTTTTTTTTTTTTAATCTGTGGATATATAAACCTTCTTGATATGTTTACTTTAAACAGGGCGATCTCTCTGGATCGTTTAAACTAAGCCCAGACGATGATCAACTGGAGAGAAATCAAGAGGAGCAAACTTCTGAAGAATGATATAGTACTAAGGAGCAAACATCTGATGAGGAGCAAACATCTGAAGAAACATATAGTACTCCAGGTTAACAATCAGAAAAAGAGAAATTCTCATGCAAGACCTACATAAAAAGAAGAGACTACTATTTTAATTTCCTGCTTTTAATATTTCTAGTGTTTTCTTGTACCACAACAGTTAATTTTTTTTTTTAATTAAATCAATAATGCAATGTGCCGGTATATATCACCCCCTTGAATTTCCAGGAATGATGTTGTTAGTATTTTAAATTAAGTCAATAATTATGTTGTTAGTAAAAGTGCTACGATTCTATATATATGGTGATAATGAAAGACGACAGAAACAAATAGAAAGAGTGCTTCGTCAATATGGCTGCAGCACTAAGTAGAAAAGCGGAAGAAGACTTCCAGTATTCTCTTCAGCTTCTTTAATTTATCCTTTTTTTTTATATATGATTTTTCAGGATCATTGCGTGTTCAAATGCGTACACCATAAAAATATATAATTATGATATTTTGGATCTGGCTCTGGATCTGAACTAGAATCATCCTCCTTTTTAACTTGGTCGACTTAATTGCACATGTCCAAGTGCAGTGAAGTTATGATCATATATTGTTCTCAGTTTCTTCCCATTTGTAAATATTGAATACTGCTCAAACTATATGTATGCTCCTGTGACAGAAAAATAATTAAACACAAACCTTTTTTAAGGGCAAAAACACAAACCTATTAGGCTTCCATCTTGAGTGATTCTAGGCTTTAATTTTCAAAGCCTCAATTACTCTCCTAGCTAGACCAAGAAGAAGATCAGATAAGGGTACTACTAGGCATTTCACCCACCCACATGACTTGACATTTTATGAGAAATAAATGGCAGCCACAAAACCAAACATTACATGATCAAGAAGCTTGCTAACCAATCAGGATTTGATCTCAGAAGAGAAGGTCAGGGGCATCAACCAGAATTGGAAACATGGAGATGCGTATAAGGTCCAAAAGTATTAGTCTCAAATAAGACAAGGATACTCTCCTAGTATGGTTTTCCTAGAGGCAAAAACACATACAGCCAGATTATAAGAAATCAAAGTTTAGTGATTATTATATATATGCAACAACTGTAACAAAGTATGTATACAATAATCAACCCTACCTGAACGGTGGAAAAGGTCAATGTAACAGACTCTGTAACGCCTAGCTCATCTAATAACCTGAACAGACTAAAAACACACTCTTGTGGATGCTCTTGTTCTACCTGACAAAACTAATCACTTGTAGCATCAACAGCAGCATTTTGCTGGGAAGGGAAATCCACAAGTAGATAGATAAAACTTACCAACAACTGGCAAATTTCACATCATATCAGGGAGCTGAAGCTGGCCATATATATATATATGCCTGCACTATAAAGCCCTTGCCTTGGTGTGGATTTTAATATATATGCCTTTTCCTAGAATCTTGAGGCATGCAATTCCCATCTTCCTGTTTTTTTTTGGTCGAAAACATATTGTGAGACATGCAATTTCCTTGCAATAAACCCCTCATTCCCATAACATAAGAACTCTTTGGTGATGTAAGATCCATTTCCTCTGTTGGACTTCTCCTCACCAAATTTTGGATCCACAGGAATATTTTTTGGGCTCAAAGCGCCCTCTTGGGCCGTAGCTATTTCTTCAGGTTGAATCTTAGCCCATCGGTATCTGCAAACTAAATTCGAGGCCCACGCTAGAATTTAAAAATTATGTCCGGTGCAATGATTAAAGTTGTGTTCAATCTTTCTATCTTTCAATTTGTACATAGTAAATACTTTTTAACTATGTACTCTTAAGGCTATGCTTGGTATAAAATTAGAGGTGGAGAATAATTAGAGATCTGATCTGACACATGATGATACTGACTAATGAGAATCTTGAACTACATGTTCTGCATGGGACAAGCCCATACCAATTGGAACCTGGAATAATACTTTCATTTTATGATGAACTTAAATTGCATAAATGGAAAAAAAAAGTCAGAATCTAGCTGGGACACGCTTGCACACTAACTATTATAATTAACTTAACTATACTTTTTTAGTGTCCTCATGGGTATTTTTTTGGCTCTACAGATGTGGATCTGATCATCCAATTTCTTGGTCAACTAATTGCACATGTCTTCAGGAGGTGAGTCATTAAAATTGTGCTCATTTTTTCTAAATATCTTCTAATTTCTATTGCGAGGAGAATGGCATGTTCGTTTTAGTAATGTTTTTTTTTTTTTCAAACCTAAGAGCCCATGCCACCACTAATATACCTATACTACCCCTATTCCACTCTAACTCAAATTCTAAATTAAATACCCACACCCGGACTCGAAGTCGGGTGGCCTCCGTAGCCGGAGGACTTTGGTGCCAACCCGACCAAGAGGTCGCTGGCGTTTTAGTAATGTTTTTAGAAAAGGTAATATGTGTGTGAATTGATTGGCTAAAATGGCTTCTTCAGGTTGTTTAGTTTTTTTTTTTTTTTTTAACTTGGTTAGACTTTAGCTGATGTGTTGGGGATTTCTATTCCCAAACATATTTCTGCTTGACTATATCCGAAAACAAAAAAGGGCACTGGTTAGGTATTTTGTGGGATTATACAATGAGATTATTACGATAATAAGCATCATAAACTAAATGGAAAAGGTCCTAATCAAGCAGGTGCAAGCTCACATCTAAACTTAATTAATTGTATAATTGAGAAAACAAAAAAAAAAGTCATAATCCAGCTGGAACTAGCTTGCACAAGAATCCAAACTTATACTACCTTAATTGGTCAACTTAAATGCACATCAGCAGCACATGTACCCAAGTGCAGTGAAGTTGTGATGATATATTCTTCTCCTCCATTATACTACTCCTGTAAGACAAAAGTGATTGAACACAAAACCTACCTATTAGGCTTCCATTCTTGACTAGCTAATTAGGCTTCTAATTTCCATAAGCTCAATTACTCTCTTAGCTAGCTAGACCAAGAAGATCAAGATGGGTACTAAGCATCGCACCCATCATCATTACTTGACATTTTATGAGGATATCCAAGAGATTCTCAACGATCTGAAGACAGGAAGCAGTCGTGGTCCAGTGTCATTTCCTGGTTTCAACAACTCCATGAAGAATATGAAACCCTTTCCCTTCCCCTTCCCAGGCCCGGTTCGGAATTACAAGGGCATGAAATTATCCAAGGCGAATAGGGATCAAAATATTTATGACGGCCACAAACTATCATGCAGTCGATGTCGTGAAGAAGTGGTAAATGGTCAAGCCTATTATTGCCAACTCTGTCAAGCATTTATCCTCCACAGATCATGCCTTGAATTCCCCGCTGAGCTAAATAGCAGTACCCTTCACTCTACTGACCACCCTCTTATCCTCAAGCTTATTACTGAGCCGCCGCTCTTCTGCAGTTGCTGCGGAAATAGAAGCAATGGCTT